>CP092864.1:11580914-11633107 GCA_030710605.1 Cordylochernes scorpioides
ATATACATATATCAAATTGTGTATTACCAAATACAGTATAACCTCGTTAATTCGACACGCTCAAATTCGACACTCTACCTTAATTCGACCATATTCTGATGTCCCGACCTCCGGCCTATCAAATAACAAACCGTAATTCGACAGTATCGATAATACGACAGTTCCGATAGTTCGACCATTTTAAAATTTGAATTTCGACAGTTGAATGTGTTTTTACATACAACTTTACCGCTAAAAAGGTATTACGGCGGCGACGATCGGCGGGCGCTGATAGAATCACGATGTGCACTTTTGGTTTCTGTTAGTTTAAGTTTCACTTTGCAGTGCCGTTGCGCAATGTCGCGAGTGTTATTATTAATTTTTTTTTACGCCGCGATTTAGGCTTCGTGCGCTCATTAATAATTTTTTTTTTTCAGCATTGAAATATTTTAGTTATTTTAAAATTTACAAATAATTTCCTTTTAAATAAATAAATCTTCATAAAATGTAGCCACAATGATTATGATAACATTTTATTTCAATATTCCATTTCCGTGTTATTATAAAAGATTTAAACACAAAATCAATAACACTTGCAGCAGCAGTGGATGCCTTTAATACAATAAAAGCTCTTTGTTATTTAAAAGACATTCCAGAGGAAGAAAGACATGCATGTTTTTTTTTTTTTTTTTTAAATAGACCATCTGGAATACATTTTGAATAGGATTTCAGTGAAAAAGCAGACATCTATAAAGGAATTTTAAAAAAGATCTTCATGATTCTTTTTAAATATTATTTTAAAATTTTATTTTTATTTTCCATATTTATTTCCTTTCAACTGCTATAATCTTCAATTAGAATAAAATATTATTTGCAATTATTTATGTTTCAAAAATATGTATTATTGCCATTTTGTCCCTGATACTAAAAGTTAATCATGAAATTAAAAAATAATACAAAAAAGTACATACAATTGTTTCAATTAATATCATTAATTTATATTACAAAGCAATTTTTAAAAAATATTATTTTAGTGAGTTAGATGATTAGCTAATCATCTAACCTTAATTCAACACTTCCTTTAATTCAACCGAAAGCTCTGATCCCTTGGGGTGTTGAATTAAAGAAGTTCGACTGTAGATCAGACCGACAGGGGTAAAAAAAAGGGGTATGGTTGGGCAACAACCATTGACCCTATAAAATGCTCCATAACCATAGAGATGGCCGGCTATAAACATGTCACAGAGATTGAAGAGATGACTTCTGCCTTCATCTTGAAGAAGAAAACCCTCGATTTTAAACCATGGGAGCTCTTTATAGTCTTTTTCAGTAACTAATCTATAAGAAGTCAACTCTTTCACAATCAGGTTTCACAAACCTGTAGAGCAAAACCTCTCTCTAAAGGACAACTCCTAGTTGCAGTGGCCTTTAGAGAAAGGTATCCTCTTACCTGAAAGCAGCTAATTGATAAAAACTGTCCTTTTTATAGAGGTGTCCTCTCATGGAGGTTCTACTATATTGTATTTGGTTCTAGACGCCTTTATACATGTTAAGCAGCCATATACTGGCCTCCTGCATGCACCCACATGCACAATCACTTTTTTTTTTATGGGAAGAGGAGATACCTAAAGCGGAGATAAGAAAAGTTAAATATATAATTAAAAAATAGCAACAACTGAGGAATAATAATTGCTATATGGAGAACATCAGAAAAAGAACAATCCCACATAAAAAAAAAACCATCATAGCAATTTCCCCTTTCAATTATGTACAATCAACAGCTATCCATCAGTGTGGTGTTTGGCTTTGTGTGCACACATTGCAATCCCATATATTTCTACCCTTTTCATATATACAGTAGAACCTCTCTGTAAAGGACACTTAAGTGCATAGCCAAAGTGCCTTTTAGGGAGAGACATCTTCTTACCAGAGAATTTCAAAAAGGTAAAAATGAAAATTTTGCAAATGAAAACTGTCCTTTATAGAGACGTGTCCTCTAGCAGTGAGTGTTCTCTCATGGAGGTTCTACTGTATTACTGAACCTACCCCATAGGGATGTATAAAAGGTTGGTCGGAAGTTGAAGGTGATTTCTCAAGGGAGAAATAAGAGAACACCCACCTGACTCAAAGTGTCACTCAGTTGGTTGCTGTCAGCCACAATGCGCTGCAGTTTGTCCCCCAGGAGATAGAAGTAGGGTTTCATGTGACGGAGATCAGCGGCGGGTGGGTCGGCACTGATACTGCGGCAGTACACTTCCGTGTAGGGGGCTGGCATTTCCACCTGTAGAAGTCGCTGGCGCTGGAGGTCCCGAGCTAGATGGAGTGGGAGTTCCACTCTGGAGCCTGGGCCTAGCTCCGTCCCCTCCGCAGAGGGAAGCAGAAAGCCTGCCAATACAGTCAGTTATGACACAGGAAAACTTTTGTTGGAATCACTGTTGATAGGTGTGCCCTCATCACAGCTGCGCGAGGTGTGAGTAATTGTGAAAGTCATTTGGACTCAGGAGGCACTCATGAGCTTGTTCATGAAGAAACAACCTCATAGTCTTCTTCTTATCTCCACTCAATCATAGTAGGGTATCAACCCTGTAAATCTTGAGACTTGGTGTCTGCTGGGAATGAGTAGAGCTCATCAATAGATGAGCCAATACAGTCAATAATCCCAAGCCAGGGTGAAAAGGAGGCACTCATGAGCTTGTTCATGAAGAAACAACCTCATAGTCTTCTTCTTATCTCCACTCAATCATAGTAGGGTATCAACCCTGTAAATCTTGAGACTTGGTGTCTGCTGGGAATGAGTAGAGCTCATCAATAGATGAGCCAATACAGTCAATAATCCCAAGCCAGGGTGAAAAGGAGGAGGGGGAGCAGTAACATGCTCGCTAAAAAACCTGGGCTCAGCTGGCCTGTCTGATAGTACCACATGGATTAGTACCATATAGGTTGCACATGGCATCTGTTCCTCATGTCAGAGGCAGCCATTTCATATTGGAGCTAAGTCGACCAGCTACTGAGTGGTGCTTCCAACCTTAATGACAAAGGCATTCTACTTCAACCAATCATGATGACTGTCAATAATCTACACAGTTATTCTATTCAGTAATCCTGATAAGACACACAATTTGGATTGTAGATTATAAACACTAGGTAAAAAGACCAAATCCAAATAATTAAACAGTGTGTGACGTTTTGATAACAGCGCTGTTACAGAAACGTCATAATACTATTTATTTATTTGGATTTAAGTCTTATTACCTTGTGTGTTTATTTAGTAATTATTTAACTTTGACAGAGGAAAAAAATAACACGATTAATATACTCCTTAATTTCAGTTTATATGCAAATATGTTGTTCACATTTTATCTGTCTGCTGATTGGTTCTTCCCTGCTTCTCTTATTGTTCCATAGATACATGTATAAGTAGTTTGGTTTATTAGTTAGTAGTTGTTATACTTGCATAGACGCCGTTTTCCTCAGCTTTTTACTGGCTCTGTAGATCGCGCTTCCTCGTCGCCACATTTGTTGTGTCGTAATTAGACGTACAAGAGCTCAAACTTGACCATGGCCAACAACAAATGTCCAATTTATATATACATATATTTTTACATAATGAGGCTTTAAATAATACAAATAATATTCATCTATTTACATAAACAACAGTTAATATATAGCGAGAATAGTAGACGACTGAGCACAGATCCCTGATGTACACCAGCCCATGTTCTTCGGTCCTTGGAAAATGTTCCATTGACCGAACCTTTATCCTTCTTCCCCTTAAGAAGTCTGTAATCCAGATTAAGGAGATGGTGTGCCACCTAAATTTAGTGCAATCATTTTTTTTTTACAAAATTAAATATTTTCCTACTTTTTTTTCTTTGGAGGGCCAGGCTCATCACTGGTGAACCCTCGCAACAGTTTGACTAGAGAGTTTACTAATCTATCATGCCGCTCTTACACAGTTTAACCTGGTTCATTCGACACTCATGATCATTTGACCATTTTCTTCAGGTCCCAACCATCAGCCTACCGAATAACCAATGTTAATTTGACACCAAAAATAATTTGACAATTTTTTAAAAATTAAATTTTGACCACTTCATCAGATAATTCAATAAAATAATCCCTTCAGTTTTCCAGGGAAAAGTTTATTTTCAAAACCTTTAATCTCTAGCTTTCAGGAATTCCCCTTTAAAGGAGAAATACTGTAGAGGAGCATTCATGCCCGTGCGAAAGCTAGGGTTTAAAGAAGTTTTTCCCTGGAACCCTGATTTTTTGTTTTTCACCCTTAACATTAGATAATTGTTGTTTAAATACAATTTGATGGTTAAAAATGTAATACTGGTAAGGCGCAGCACTGCAGGCATTGTTAACACATGCGCACCATGCTTATAAAGTGTTACAATGCGGCGGTACTAATGCCGGCACTGGTATCGCCCATAAAGTCACGAGCGATTTTTATTTTCTCATGGACAGACAGCATTGGTTTAATAAGCCTAACTTAAGCGGCCACTTTCCACCTACGTAAACAATGAGGTTTCTTAGAGAGTAACATTATTCTATTTGAAATAACTAACTGAGGAATAAAGACATGCATGCTTTTTGATGATAGGTCAGCTAGAATGTGCACAATGACATCTTTCAATGATATACAAAATGAGAGCAAGGTCAAGCTGGATCACTGGCGGATTCCAAAGGTGCTAATATATCATTTGTTTACATGAAACCAACCACCTTTTTAAGGTAAAAGGGCTTCAATATACAGTATAACCTCGTTAATTCGACACACCCCAATTCGACACTCGGCGATAATTCGACCATGTTCCGATGTCCCGACCTCCGGCCTATCAAATAACAAACCGTAATTCGACAGTATCGATAATACGACAGTTCCGATAGTTCGACCATTTTAAAATTCGAATTTCGACAGTTGAATGTTATTTTACATGCAACTTTACCGCTAAACGGTATTACGGCGGGTGCCGATCGGCTACGGCGGGCGCCGATCAGATCGCGCCTGCGCACTTTTGGTTTCTGGTTAGTTTAAGTTTCACTTTGCAGTGCCGTTGCGCAATTTCGCGGATGTTATTGTTGTGTTTTTACGCGGGAATTTTGGCATCATGCGCTAACTAATAATAATTTTTATTTTTTTATTTTTAACATTGAAATATTTTAGCTATTTTTAAATTTATAAATAATTTCTTTTTAAATAAATAAATCTTTATAAAATGTAGCCACAATGATTATGATAACATTTTATTTCAATATTCCATTTCTGTGTTATTATAAAAGATTTAAACACAAAATCAATACCTGCAGCAGCAGTGGATGACTTTAATACATTAAAATTTATTTATTAAAAAAACATTTTAGAAGAAGAAAGACATGCATGTTTTTTTCAAAATGACCGTTTGGAATACATCCTGAATAGGATTTCAGTGCAAAAACAGACATCTATAAAGGAATTTTTTAAAAGATCTTCATGATAATTTTTAAATAATATTTTAAAATTTTCTTTTTATTTACCATATTTATTTCCTTTCAACTGCTATATTTTTCAATTAGAATAAAATATTATTTAATATATTATATTTAATATTTTAATGTCTGTAGAGTTAATATTTGATTATATTACTGAAAAGAAACACATTGCCAGTAAATTTATTTGTTACAATTATTTTTGTTTCTAAAATATGTATTAATGCTATTTTGTCCCTGATACTAAAAGTTAATCATGAAATAAAATAAAAACACAATGGTTTCAATTAATATCATTAATTTATATTACAAGGCTATTTTTAAAAAGATATTATTTTAGCGAGTTAGATGATTACCTAATCATCTCACCTTAATTCAACACTTCCTTTAATTCAACCGAAAGCTCTGATCCCTTGGGGTGTTGAATTAAAGAGGTTCGACTGTACTAAGAAAATATCAGCATTGGAGGAAGAGGGCTCCTGACCCTCATAAAGAACCTTTCTTTTAAAAGATTAATAGGTTTATAGTCTAAAGGCACAAACAACCCTAAAGGATTATCTATATATATAAAAATGAATGTTTGCTGGTCCGTTCGTAAGTGATAATCTTCTACATCGCTCAACCGATCGTGATGAAACTTTGGGAAGTTGTTTAGTATACTACCGGGATGGTTTCTGGCTAATTACTCTTTAGAAATAACCTTTCGTTGCATTTTTATCTATATATATAAAAATGAATGTATGTGTGTCTGTTTGTTTGTCCTTTATGCCTGACCAAACCACTCATTGGATCGCCATGAAACTTTGGGAAGTTATTTAGTATAGTACTGGGAAGGTTTCTAGCAAATAAAATTTTTGAAATAACTTTTCGCCTAGAAATAATCAAGATAAATATTCTAATTTATCTGTTATAATTCAACAATCTGCTCTAAATATTATCATGATGATACGATGATTTTGTAATGTAGAAAATTAGGAATGACAAAATTCAGGATGACACGGCAATTTATTTGAGACAAGAATAATGATACAATTCAAAGGCAAGATACTATTCCTTTAACTTCCAATTACCGAGGGAACCAATTAATATTGATTTTATTCAACTTATCGAGTATTTTTCAAGGGACCGGGAAAAAATGTTCACTTTATCGAGAGATTCATTAAACAAACCTTTACTCGGGTAAAACCCGGGCGAAGCCGGGTACATCCATACAAAAATAATGATACAATTCCAAGGCAAGATACTATTCCTTTAACTTCCAATTACCGAGGGAACCAATTAATATTGATTTTATTCAACTTATCGAGTATTTTTCAAGGGACCGGGAAAAAATGTTCACTTTATCGAGAGATTCGTTAAACAAACCTTTACTCGGGTAAAACCCGGGCGAAGCCGGGTACATCCATACAAGAATAATGATACAATTCCAAGGCAAGATACTATTCCTTTAACTTCCAATTACCGAGGGAACCAATTAATATTGATTTTATTCAACTTATCGAGTATTTTTCAAGGGACCGGGAAAAAATGTTCACTTTATCGAGAGATTCGTTAGACAAACTTTTACTCGGGTAAAACCCGGGCGAAGCCGGGTACGTCCGCTAGTTTACAATAAAACGTAAATTCACTCGCAATCAGCGCCCCCTCGCGGCAGGCGTATGGCCTGAAATAGCCTCGCATGAGCATATTTGTAACGTCAAGCTTAGCCTATAGGTTAGGTACACAGCTTCGTACCCCCACAACCTAGGTTCGAGGCTCAGCGTGGGTGTTTTTTTTTTTTTCATTTCTTTTATATTATTGTAGCAAATTATTAAAAATATTATTTTATTTAAAATGTAGGCTTTTTAAAATAAAAATTAACATAAACAATTTTTAAATAATATTTATAACAAACCTAGGTTCGAGGCTCAGCGTGGGTGTCTTTTTTTTATTTTCATTTCTTTTATATTATTGTAGCAAAGTCTTTTTTTACAGCATTATTATATTTTAATTGGTTTATTTTAAATATGTTTGTTATGAAGGCTCTATGTAATACTATTTAGAGCACATTTTACATTTTAAACACCTAAGCACCCCTCTTTTTAATATTGTAGCAAAGTATTAAAAGTATTATTTTATTTTAGATGTTTGCCATGAAACTTTGGGAAGTTGTTTAGTATACTACCGGGACGATTTCTGGCGAATTATTTTAAAATAATATTTATAACAATAATTATAGCAAATTTTAAGACATATTTTTAAATTCTGTGTTTGTGCATATATAAATATTTTACAAAAACTGTGAGAATGTTCTATTAGAATATCTCAAAAACAATACATATAAACAAGTTCACTGACATTTATTAATGCAGTGATTATAATCAATAATTACAATAAAGGGCTATATATTATATATATATATAAAAATCACTTTCAAATTTTAACGTAACGTTCCATTCTCAATCCCGTAGGGCTTTAGATCGGCTAAAACATTTTTATTTTTATAAGTGAATATTAACTTTACTGTACTGAATAGTTTAGTATAATATTAATTTAACATATTACAACTTAGCCACAGCAACGCGTGGCCGGGTTCGCTAGTAGATTAAAAACACAAGGTAATAAGACCAAATCCAAATAAATAAATAGTGTGTAACGTTTTGGTAACAGCGTTGTTACCAAAACGATCCACACTATTTATTTATTTGGTCTTATTACCTTGAAGTTAGACTGTAAACGAATTTATAATGGTTCAAAGGTATAATTTTATAGTAAGGTGATACAGGCTTACAGGGAATAATTTTTAAAAAAGAAACTTATCCCTGGAATGTGAAAAAATAGTTATAGTTGTAGATCAGGTGTAGAATAGTTGTAGATCAGGTGTAGAATAGTTGTAGATCAGGTGTAGAATAGTTGTAGATCAGGTGTAGAATAGTTGTAGATCAGGTGTAGAATAGTTGTAGATCAGGTGTAGAATAGTTGTAGATCAGGTGTGGAATAGTTGTAGATCAGGTGTGGAATAGTTGTAGATCAGGTGTAGAATAGTTGTAGATCAGGTGTAGAATAGTTGTAGATCAGGTGTGGAATAGTTGTAGATCAGGTGTAGAATAGTTGTAGATCAGGTGTGGAATAGTTGTAGATCAGGTGTAGAATAGTTGTAGATCAGATGTAGAATAGTTGTAGATCAGGTGTAGAATAGTTGTAGATCAGGTGTAGAATAGTTGTAGATCAGGTGTGGAATAGTTGTAGATCAGGTGTAGAATAGTTGTAGATCAGGTGTAGAATAGTTGTAGATCAGGTGTGGAATAGTTGTAGATCAGGTGTAGAATAGTTGTAGATCAGGTGTAGAATAGTTGTAGTTCAGGTGTGGAATAGTTGTAGATCAGGTGTGGAATAGTTGTAGATCAGGTGTGGAATAGTTGTAGATCAGGTGTAGAATAGTTGTAGATCAGGTGTAGAATAGTTGTAGATCAGGTGTAGAATAGTTGTAGATCAGTGGAAGAATAGTTGTAGATCAGGTGTAGAATAGTTGTAGATCAGGTGTAGAATAGTTGTAGATCAGTGGAAGAATAGTTGTAGATCAGGTGTAGAATAGTTGTAGATCAGGTGTAGAATAGTTGTAGATCAGGTGTAGAATAGTTGTAGATCAGGTGTGGAATAGTTGTAGATCAGGTGTGGAATAGTTGTAGATCAGGTGTAGAATAGTTGTAGATCAGGTGTGGAATAGTTGTAGATCAGGTGTAGAATAGTTGTAGATCAGGTGTGGAATAGTTGTAGATCAGGTGTGGAATAGTTGTAGATCAGGTGTAGAATAGTTGTAGATCAGGTGTAGAATAGTTGTAGATCAGGTGTAGAATAGTTGTAGATCAGGTGTAGAATAGTTGTAGATCAGGTGTAGAATAGTTGTAGATCAGGTGTAGAATAGTTGTAGATCAGGTGTGGAATAGTTGTAGATCAGGTGTGGAATAGTTGTAGATCAGGTGTAGAATAGTTGTAGATCAGGTGTAGAATAGTTGTAGATCAGGTGTGGAATAGTTGTAGATCAGGTGTAGAATAGTTGTAGATCAGGTGTGGAATAGTTGTAGATCAGGTGTAGAATAGTTGTAGATCAGATGTAGAATAGTTGTAGATCAGGTGTAGAATAGTTGTAGATCAGGTGTAGAATAGTTGTAGATCAGGTGTGGAATAGTTGTAGATCAGGTGTAGAATAGTTGTAGATCAGGTGTAGAATAGTTGTAGATCAGGTGTGGAATAGTTGTAGATCAGGTGTAGAATAGTTGTAGATCAGGTGTAGAATAGTTGTAGTTCAGGTGTGGAATAGTTGTAGATCAGGTGTGGAATAGTTGTAGATCAGGTGTGGAATAGTTGTAGATCAGGTGTAGAATAGTTGTAGATCAGGTGTAGAATAGTTGTAGATCAGGTGTAGAATAGTTGTAGATCAGTGGAAGAATAGTTGTAGATCAGGTGTAGAATAGTTGTAGATCAGGTGTAGAATAGTTGTAGATCAGTGGAAGAATAGTTGTAGATCAGGTGTAGAATAGTTGTAGATCAGGTGTAGAATAGTTGTAGATCAGGTGTAGAATAGTTGTAGATCAGGTGTGGAATAGTTGTAGATCAGGTGTGGAATAGTTGTAGATCAGGTGTAGAATAGTTGTAGATCAGGTGTGGAATAGTTGTAGATCAGGTGTAGAATAGTTGTAGATCAGGTGTGGAATAGTTGTAGATCAGGTGTGGAATAGTTGTAGATCAGGTGTAGAATAGTTGTAGATCAGGTGTAGAATAGTTGTAGATCAGGTGTGGAATAGTTGTAGATCAGGTGTAGAATAGTTGTAGATCAGATGTAGAATAGTTGTAGATCAGGTGTAGAATAGTTGTAGATCAGGTGTAGAATAGTTGTAGATCAGGTGTGGAATAGTTGTAGATCAGGTGTAGAATAGTTGTAGATCAGGTGTAGAATAGTTGTAGTTCAGGTGTGGAATAGTTGTAGATCAGGTGTGGAATAGTTGTAGATCAGGTGTGGAATAGTTGTAGATCAGGTGTAGAATAGTTGTAGATCAGGTGTAGAATAGTTGTAGATCAGGTGTAGAATAGTTGTAGATCAGTGGAAGAATAGTTGTAGATCAGGTGTAGAATAGTTGTAGATCAGGTGTAGAATAGTTGTAGATCAGGTGTAGAATAGTTGTAGATCAGGTGTAGAATAGTTGTAGTAGGATCAGGTGTTAAGACATCTCCTTATTGTGTAACTAAAAAAAAAATGTCCAACTTTGCACGATCACCCACATTATTGACTGTATTTACTCATGAACTCTACTCATCCCCAGCAGACACCATCAACAAGATTTACAAACTTGATACCTTAATATGATTGAGTGGAGATAAGAAAGAAGAGGATTTTCTTAATTTATCCCTGGAAACCTGATGTTTTAACCTTAATATTGATATACAAAGGATTATATTTTATTGAATAAGTAATTAGTTAATACAGTAGAACCTCCCTTTAAGTGGACAACTCTCCACACAGTTTTCAATTGCAAAATTACCATTTTTACTATTTAGCAACTCTCTGGTAAGAGGACAATTCTCCCTAAAGGACACTTTGGCTCTGCAATTAGGTGTTGTCCTTTACAGGGAGGCTCTACTGTATTACAAAGACTTTTTTTTTCTAAAAATATTTATTTAAAAATTTAGATGATAAGCCAATCTGACTACATATAATTCAACGCAGATTTTAATGCAGTCAAAAGCTCCAATCCAATGGGGCCCCAGAGCAGCAGCTTTATACACCCAAGATAGAGAAAATTGCTGTAATAGAGATGCATGAAGACATCTGAGGCTCTTCATTGGACACGACAACAACAACAGAAAATTGACATGGACCCAGAGCAGCAGCTTTATACACCCAAGATAGAGAAAATTGCTGTAATAGAGATGCATGAAGACATCTGAGGCTCTTCATTGGACACGACAACAACAACAGAAAATTGACATGGACCCAGAGCAGCAGCTTTATACACCCAAGATAGAGAACATTGCTGTGATAGAGATGCATGGAGACATCTGAGGCTCTTCATTGGACACGACAACAACAGAAAATTGACATGGACCCAGAGCAGCAGCTTTATACACCCGAGATAGAGAACATTGCTGTGATAGAGATTCATGGAGACATCTGAGGCTCTTCATTGGACACGAAAACATATTTAGATATTCAACAAAGCATTCAGTCACTTTGAGATTGTAATGCAGGATAACCTGGCTTGATTCGTAGCCGATCAAACATTTGCGTGTAAATCAAAGATTCAACATTTAATCTTCTTGTTCATTACATTTTAACAATATTTGATGGCATCGGGAGAGTAAATATTGCTACCTTGTTATTAATAACAACATTTTGATATTTTTGGAAAAAATATAAATTTTTTATTTATTGAGAATACACTCTGGTGAAAAATAATTTCAGCACCTGAGGCAAGTTTACTTATATGATACTGCCATTAACAAATGGCTGCACTATGGGAAGTAAAATTTGTTCAGCTTGGTTTTAAGCTGTTTATAACAGTTCTTCTTTAACCCTTTTACTGGACTATACATTAGTGCATGTTGTTTAACATGTGCCAGTATCATATAAGTAAACTTGCCTCAGGTGCAGAAACTGTCTAAACAAGGCATGAAACACACTAATGTGGGGAGATATCAGAAGATTTTTAGCCAAATCTGAAATTAAACCTAACCAAACATGATATAAAAAATTTATCCAATTGTGTTGTTTGATTACATCACACCCTCCAGTATTTTGGATCAGATTTCACTGAATCTCTCCAAATCGGTTCTGTGACTCAATTTTAAAATGATAATTTCTTTATATAGAGAGTAAAAATGGGACACAGAAACTGTATTTGCCCAAAGTTTTCTATGGTTCAAATTTTAAGTATATAGAACGTGTAATTGCCTCCTTAACTATGTCCACTTTATAACATACCGGAATAGTTGTCATGTGATTAATTGTTAAACGACTCGTTCCAGAATATTACTATATATATAGTGTCCTTGTGAACGTATATATATAATCCTATACATCTATAAGTAATTATATCATTTAATTTGTAATACCATACATATATGCTATAGTTTGTAGCGTGAACAATGAAAGCCATTATTAATATGGCCTTACCAATATCTTTTGCCGTCACATCCAGACGACATGGCACGAGTTCGCTATCCGCTAATATTGAATCGATGGAAAAAAACGAATCATTATCGATTCTCGTATAGCTTGCCATTATTACGCTTTCAAATTGAATAAAGTTTAATTTTCAAACATATGGCTTTATTGGCACACAAGATCAAATTTTGTAAACAGACATTTAAACAAAACGAGCCAAAAATGATGATAAACTTTAAAATTGTTTTAGCATTTTTACAAACACCTAAAAAAAAAAAAAAAATTCTGCATTTTATCAATCTAATATTTTACCCCATAAAATACACAATAAACATTTTGAAAACATTTAAGGAATTTTGAATAATTTTATTTGAAATCTAGAATAAAACCCTGGCTATATCACTGCCATCCTCCCCTCAACTGTTCAGTTTTAATTGAGTAAAGGAATTTTTCCTAAACATAAACAACTAACGAGACAAAATCTTACTTTGATAACTGTATATAAAAGAACTTCAAAAAAATCTAATAACGAATCTAAAAAGACAGCAAATGAAATTTTATTATATTTTATTATGATGACCATTACAATCATAATCAGTTTGGGCTTTAGAAGACATTTTAACATTATTATATGATCAAATAAATACCTTTAATTTATTTTTCATGTTTAAAATTTTAATTTTAGCTATTGAAGATGATGAGTTCGAGAGCATTTCATATATTTTTAGTATTTCCAGATCTCTACATGTCCATATATTGGGGCGCCAGTGGCTGCAGAAAACCAGACCACAAATTTATTCATCTATGGCACATGTAGAGACCTAAAGCTGTGCCGGCTAGCAATTATGTTGATGGGGAAATTAACCAATCAATCTTTTTGATTAGACAAATTTTTATTTTTACTAATAAAATCTTTCAATGTACAACATTTTTTATTTATTATATTAATTAATGAAATCACACACATATATATATAATTTAAAAATGTATATATATTAAAAAAAAAAAAACTGTAAATAAGGTTAAAAGGGAGGAGTTTCAAACTTTATACAAAAAGAAAAAAGAAAAAGGCCTATCGTGCCAAAGTCCCATTAACCCCGACCTACCTCTTCATCCCAGCCACCCATGTCCACCATTCAAAAAAAATGGGCAGCCAAGGCCGCAGCTAGCGGCCTTCGCCCTCCGCAACTCCAAGTCTTCTTTTCTTCTCGGAAAAAAAAGATCAAATTTTTGTTTAAAAAAAATGTCAATATCCAAAAAAAATGTCAATCTCCAAGAATGTCAATATAAATCTCCCGCTTCCTTGTCCCAGTGTTGCTGCACTCACCCCCCCAAGCTATCATCGCCTTTCTCTCTATGAAAATAAAAAAATTAAAAAGGCATCTTAAAAAAAAATGATAAAAATAAATTGAATATAAAATTATTAAAGAAATATTCACAAAAAATATAATAAAAATACGAAAATATTGAATAAAAAAAAAAACAATTAATATTGTAGGATCTGGGCATCTTGGGGTCAGCTTGGGAAAGGTTCAGGGCTCGTGGTGGAGTCAGGTCAAGCACCATAGGTCGGTGGCTTGACTACAGGGAAGGGGTGTCTGGGTCCATCTTGGACTGGCTTGTGGTCAAGTCGGCCACCATCGGACATGTGGCTCGACCAACAGGAAGGGGTATCTGAGTCATTCTCAGGCTAGCTTGGTGTTGGTGGGGCCAGGTCATCCACCATAGGTCAGGTGTCTTGACCACCAGGAAGGGGTGTCTGAGTCCATCTTGTACTATCCTGGTGTTAGTGGGGCCAGGTCATCCACCACAGGTCAGGTGACTTAATCACCAGGGAGGGGTGTCTGAGTCCATCTTGGACTATCCTGGTGTTGGTGGGGCCAGGTCATCCACCACAGGTCAGGTGACTTAATCACCAGGGAGGGGTGTCTGAGTCCATCTTGGACTATCCTGGTGTTGGTGGGGCCAGGTCATCCACCACAGGTCAGGTGACTTAATCACCAGGGAGGGGTGTCTGAGTCCATCTTGGACTATCCTGGTGTTGGTGGGGCCAGGTCATCCACCACAGGTCAGGTGACTTGATTACAGGAAGGGGATCTCGGTCTCTGGCTCAGTGCTGCCAGGGCTAAAGGTGGCTTCAGGCTCCATCTCAACACCTCGCAATCACCAGAGGTTGGTAACTTAAAATGGACAAAAGGTGGGATATGGTTAGGTTAGGTGGGGTTCTGGGTTACTTTGGCATATTATGGTCACGAGGTGTCCCAACAATCCTCCCTGCCAAAAAATTAATTTTACTAAATAAAAAGGAAAATTAATTTCCAACACCGAGTGAGGAAACTTAATAAAATAAAAAAAATTACATAAAAGAAAATATTTACTACAAAAAATAGTATATCTATACTCAAATATTAATTAATCACTCAAATCCACCCTGGGTGCTAGGGTGAAGTGATGAAAAAAAAAAAAAAAAACTCAAAAATTCTAAAATCATAAATCTACAAATTAAAAAAAATATTATGGTATACACGTATGCAAATGCAATTCATTTTCCTTTTCAAATAATAATAATTATCCAATATATGCATTTTTCACAATGTAACAGCCAAAAAAAAAAGTCCTAAAATACATAAAGGTATCAGGGGGGAAAAGACAAATTCAAATCTAATGCGCTTCTTTCTACTAATATTTAATAGGGTAATTCAAATCAGTAATTTAAAACACTTTGATCCCACACACAACTCATTCTGTTAAAACCAATTGAATCTTTGATTAAAAATTGAACTGAAACCTTTTACATGGTTAGACTAGTTGTCTACCTAAATTATTCGGTACATTGACCTCGCATGGCCATACATAACTGAAAACATCCTTTGTTAAAAAAAAAAATCCTGCTTCGCGAAATATTAAACCAAACCTATAGCTTAACCTTAAGGTATATATACCTCCTTTTTTTTTTTAATGACCTTAAAACACACACAAAAATTACCCTACTTTTTTATAATAAACCTTAAAAAAAAAAATTCTTTTGAACCGGTATTCAAGGTTCAAGACCAAATCTATAATCACAAACTGACACTCAGGTACTTGTTAGTTTACATGGGATTATACCATTTGTCCTCTAGCTGCCCAAAGCTAGAGCTTCTCACACCTTCGGGGCTTTCAGGCGGAGGACAAAGACCTTCACATGGTCTCAACACAACTGCTGCTCCCAGAGCAGTCAGAAGAAAGGAATCATGGGACTCTCTCCCTTGACATCCAGTGTGTGCTCCGTTTACCTTGCCTCTGGGGTGTGTACAGTTCAGCTACCTCCCCCCCTTCCAAGAAATTCATATTACTTTCGTCTACTAATATACTCTCTATTCATTGACCTGAATCCTATAAATCTACATCTTATAGGTTTGAATTTTTATCAATCTGAAATTTTGGTTCTTTTACAAATTCCTTCAGAATTCTACTCCCTGTATAGCTGCTCTTAATTCTACTGTCCTCAATACAACACTTCTAAAACTTTGACTCACTGGCTTGTTCTGGCGTCTCGTTCGCGGTCCTTATAGTTAACTAATACTTTAAAATCTTATCCTATCATGAAACGAGTTTAAACTCGTTGAAGGTCCTAATAATTACTTATTCTGCCTCTCGAATCGGTCTTATGCTCGAATTCATTCCAACAAAACGTATGGCAGGGCGAATCCTTTATTAGAAGAAACTTCCGCTAGCTATGGGGGATCAAACTGGTACCAAAAAAATTTCAATAGACGGAAACACTTCGTCTAGAATAACTGGGCAATCTCTGCCTACATGCCAATCTTACAGGACCTCCCGTCTAGAACACCCTCACTCCAGCCACGCTAAAAGCGTCGAAACTACGGTGTCAGATCGGTTACCCAAGGTCGCGCCGTTATACCCCAGGTTATACGGCATGGCTAAAACAAATCCCCCATCCTGCATAAAATTCAATCTATACCTCTTCGTTTCCTCTAATGAGGAGAAGTTTTGTGGGTTTTCTGGTCTGATCATAACCTCCCACAACCTTCCAGTCTGGGAATCGAGATATGATCATTATCTACGACTCTTAAAATTCAAGTTGATATAAATAACAAAGAGTACTTTATTACCCTAGTAATAGAAATTAAAAAAAAATTTATACTCCTCCAAAAGGAGACCTAACAAAAATGGAGCGAATATTTTCCTAACAATAGAGTTTTTACAGTCCTGTGAGGCTATCGTTCTTAACAAATAAAGAAATCAAAATTGAAAATTGAACCTATTAAATTCCCTAACACTACTCTAAAGTAAATTTGGTCTAACAGTATACTAGTTTTTAACCTTCTCATCATTTATTCCACTTCACATTCATACAAAAAAAAAATTCAGTCACTGTGGGCATTCATTCTAAAGTTAAAAGCTGCTATAGACGCCAAAACACTCAATAATCTCTATCAAATAAACCCTAACAATTTCTAAATTCCAGGACTAATGTGAAATCAAATAAAGTTTTCTAATTAAAACAAATTGGGAACTAAAGCCCTAGGTTACTCAAAGAAAATGCCTCTGTACAAGCTCTATATATACTAACACTTTATACTCGATAAATGATTGTTAACAATAATTGTTAACAATTCTAAATAATGTGGAAGCTAACCTACCAAAAAAAAATAATCAGTGTAACTTCAAAAACTGCCCTTGCCTTGACACTAAGCGACTTTTCACGACAATTCTATAAAGACACACACAAATTATAATGGTGAATAAAGGACCATTAAACGTGACACCTCATAAAAGCGGATTGAGTCACTCCCCTAGCCACCGTGGGTGAAGTCACTATCTTCTTACTTCATCGTGCGTCTGTCCCCTTTGCAGTAGTCCGACCTCAACACTCTATTGAAAGATGGATTTATAGGGTTTATGATTCACTACCCAACACTAACATTCTCAAGTGCTTTCCAAGGATCGACTACGGTCTGGGCCTACTTAACTTCTACCCCTGGCTTAGGGTCCCTATACTTCACAACTTTACTCTGAAAGATTGACCTTTCATGTCCTCATTAGAAACCTATTTCAAAGCTACTACCTGAAGGCCAGGGATTATAGGGTTTCTGAATTACCCAACACAAGCCATAGGATGCCTATTAGGTTTGTTGTTTCAGACATAGCCCCCCTCTAAGTTGTGATTTCCTACACCTTCCTTCACCTATTACTCCTGATAATAACTAAAATTTCAGATTTACACTAAATAGTTAATTCACAATGGTATACATTATTCTCATTGGTCTTTGAAACTCGGGTTTTAACAAGAAATAGTTTGTAAAAAAAAAAAGGAATCCTAATGAAGTTCTACTTAAAAAAAAAAAGGTTTAAAAAAAAAAAGGTTGAAATCTCTAAACTTCTCATTCTATCGAGCTGATTCTCCGTACACACTCCAAAATCCTAGTTAGAGGCGACAGTCTAAGCAGAATTTACACTGTGTGGGCCTTTTCACCCTTGTAGACCTGCGTAAAGTTAAACTGTTCACACTAACTCTGTCAACTTCCCCTCGTCTCATTACTTCTGAGTTCGCTCTGGTTGTCACCCCTTGTGGAACCACTACATTAACAGACCTATTAGGGAGATAAGCTGGACCTGTAAGATGAATCCAATGATCTTCATCACTGGAACTTTGACTTGAATTACCATCACTAGTCTCCTCCTCCTCTGTGGGGAAAATCCTAATTGGTATATGGTATTGTTTTAACCTATCTATATGGTATTTATCCAAATTCCCAGTTTCTAGATTCTTCAAGAGATATACAGTATCACCAGCTCTTTTTAGTACCTCATATGGACCCCCATACCTTGGCTCAAATTTGTGACGCCCCTTCGTCTCATGCATTCTCTCCACTAGGACTAAGTCCCCGTTATTGAAAGTTCTCAGCCTTTTGTTTTCGAACTTAATCCTAGCTTCTTCCTGTTCATTCAAGTAGGTTTGCCTTACTACCTCTCTTATCTTCTCGACCTCCTCTGTTAGTTCCCGCTCGTAGAAGGCTGCCGTTTGAGCAATCAAATCTTCGCTTACAGGACTTTGTCCCGCTTCCTGAAAGGGTTGCGGGAGCCTCAGCTCATGTCCGAAGACGAGTTTCGCTGGTGTAAATCCTGTACTAGAATGTTCAGTGGTTCTGATAGCTAAAGCTACCATGGGTAGGATGTCATCCCAATTAGAACCTGCCTCACACCTACGCAAAGATTCAATTACTGTTCTGTTGAGCCTTTCTACAGCGCCATTACTTTGAGGTCTCCAAGCAGTGGTGTTCACTGCACTTACCCCCATGGCCTTGCAAATCCCTTTGAAAATACAGCTAATGAATGCCGAACCCCGGTCCGAAAGTATAGTTTTCGGTACTCCAAAGATAGTAATTACGCTTTCCAACAGCGCTTTAACCACTGTATTGGCACACTGGTCCCTTGTAGGTATTAAAATAGGGAATTTGGTAAATAAATCGACTATGGTCAGGATGCTAGAATGTCCTTTGGAAGTCTTCTCTAAGGGTCCTATGAAGTCTAGAGCAAGATGCTCAAATGGTTTTCCAGGCCTGAAGTGGGGAGCATTACCAGCCTTGGTTACACCTTGATTTGAGAGCTGGCAACCCTCGCATCTGTATATATAGTTTCGGACCTGTGTCCTCATACCCGGCCAATAATAATCGTCCTTCAGCCTTCTCATTACCTTCTTGACCCCAAAATGACCTCCCGTCGGAACGTCGTGGTGATATTTAATCACCATCTCCCTAATGTCTGGCGGAACCACCTTCACCCAGATACCCCCACTGTTCTTAGACACAAGGTAACCCTCGTGTATTTTATAATCCTTATTTTTATAAGTTACAGTCTCGGTAGACCGTCTGTCACCTATTAGTTTCAATAAGGGGGCCCATTTCTTGTCCTTAAGCAAACCTTCCCACGTCCGATCACTATCTATCAAGGGGGGCCCACGATTTTTAATTACTGCGGCCACAACTCTCTTATCTCGTGATGGTTCGGGATCATCCTCACACGGGAACCTACTGAGGAAGTCGGCTACCGTGTTTTCTTTCCCCGGGACATACACAAATGTCACATTGAAGTCTTGGATGATCTCTGCCCATCTAGACAATCGAGCGTTCTTATAATCAGACCCCTTGTTATAAGTGATCGGTTTGTGATCGGTATGCACCTCAACCTTACTGCCCGCCAGGAGGTGTTTAAAGTGCTGCAGAGACAACACTACGGCATAAGCCTCCTTTTCGATTGTGGAATAGCGAGTTTCGGGGCCTATCAACCGTTTGCTATAGTAAGCTATTGGCTTGACAACCCCGTCTATCTCCTGTTGGAGACAAGCGCCAACCGCTATTCCACTGGCGTCTGTATTGAGGATAAATGGTCGCCCTATCATTGGATGAGCCAGTAAAGGCTCACTGGTTAGTACTTGTTTTATGGTCTCAAAGGCTGTCTGCTCTATTGTACCCCAAGTGAATCTTCGCCCCTTTCTCAATAAGTTACTTAGTGGAGCTAGGAGTTCACCTGCGTTGGGTATGAAGCGCCTGTAGTAGTTTACAGTACCCAAAAGACTTCTGACCCCCCTGATGTTGTGGGGACGTTTCAAATCCCTGAGAGCCGCGACATTATCCCACATGGGTTTTATCCCATCCTGATCAATTACATGACCGAGGTAATCTACAGAGCCCTTGAAGAAATAACTCTTCCCACGCCTAGCCTTTAGATTAAAGCGACTCAGGCGTTCGAGTACAGCGGCAAGGTCCGCCACATGCTGCTCATGAGAGTCGCTGTAGACGATGACATCATCGATGTACAAACGAACGCATTTATACAACAAATCCCCTAGGACCAAATTCATGGCCCATTGGAAGATCTGAGCTGAGTTCTTCGCTCCTTGTGGTAGACGTGTGAAACGATATCTCCCCCAGGGCAGAGAGAAAGCGAAATAATCTCTATCACCCTCCGGGATGCGAATCTGGAAAAATCCAGAGGTCAAGTCTAATGTGCTGAAGACCTTTGCGCCTGCAAAAGCACGCAGATTGTCTTCAACACGAGGTATTGGGAACGGGAAGAATTCTGTCACCTCATTAATTAATCGCAGGTCCATTGTAATGCGGACGCTGCCGTCTGTTTTAGCAACAGGGAATAGGGGAGAATTCCATAAGGATGTACTCCCCTCGATAATTCCAGCTTCTTCCAATTCGTCTACTAAGGCCTTCACCTTTGAGACCAGCTTATTTGGGATCGGATACTGACGTCTATAGACTGGCTTTCCAGTCAGTATCTTTAACTTAGGGGCAATGATGGTTGACCCATCGCCCATATCGGAGATGTCGTCACAGAAACAGTGACTATATGCCCTAAGGACGTCTTCCCCTGTCCTGATTTTATGTAGAGGTATACTGGGTGGTCTGACAGGCACCTCACTGGCCTGTAACGAGGACAGGAAGGCCGACTTAGTCGGTTCTTCGTCCTGCTCAAAGTCTGATCTGACGCTTCCATCATGGTTGAGAGTGAGTCTTAGAGCCTTGAATCCTGGCATACCTAGGATTCCATCAAAGCCTAGCCCACCTAGATGGCAGTATTCAAATGTTGTTTTTACTTCCCTGATGGGTTTTCCCCTGATATAGGCCCTAACCTCTATTAACTCACTCCCCAGTGACCTTAATTCACTCCCACTAATCCCCTTAAGGAAGGTGGGTTTACCCAAACCTTCAGCGCTAATATCCAAGGAATCTATATTTACAATGTTGGCCTCTGAGCCTGTATCGATAATTAGTCTGATAGTCCTATTACTCAGAGACCAACCTTTATCTACAAATGTACAAGTGATTACAGGTAGGCCGGCTAGAGTTCCCCCATTCCCTGCTTTGAGGCAAGCCGGACCTATTTTTTTGTCATGGCTGTGCAAATTCTTGCCATGTGGCCTGTCTCCCCGCATCTGAAGCACCTGATGGGTGTCCGCGTTGCTTCGGGGCCCTCATACCCCCTTGGCGCTCCTCCCTTGGTTGTTGCTGGAGGGCCTTCCTTGCGCTGTCCTTGTGGGGCTCTACCGTTGGGGTTCTGTTGGGGTCTCTCCTGCCTGGTCCCTTGTATAGTGGGCTGGTTGTTCTGAGCGGAACCTCCTCTCCGCTGGAAACCTCTGGCCTGGTTGGTGTCCCACCTGTTTCCTATATTCATCCTGGGTTGCTCCCTGTGGGTCCTCCTCAGGTCCTGGTTTTCCGTCTCCAGGTTCTTTAACTTGGATTCCAGCCGGGCCATCTGGCTCGTCAACTCCCTCAACTTCCTGGCACTCCCCTCTTCATCTTCCATTTGGCATCTGGAGTACTCGTCATCCCTTTCTTCGATCTGGTGTAGACTGCTCACAATTACCTCCCATGACTCATTCTGGAGTTGGTGGGCTCTCTGCCACAGGTTTGGACAGAGTCCAGTGAGGAAGATATCAGCGACCTCAGTGATGTCGATCCTCAGGCCATCTGACTCGGCTTCTGAGGCAAGGCTCCGCACTCTGTTCGCGTATTCCTTAACCTTTTCTCCGGGCCTTTGTCTACAGGAGAAGAACTTCTTCCTGGCTTCTCTCTTGGGGGCCCTCCTGGAGAATCTCTGTTCCAGGTTTTCCTTTAATTCGTTGTATCCCAGTTTGATCTGGGAGGCCTGGAGGGCGAACTCTCTCGCAGCTCCTCGAAGGTGATTGTCCAGGAGGATCCTCCTCCTAGAATCATCCAGGGCTTTCACATCGTAGACCAATTCGAAGTCCCGGATGAACTTGTCGAATGGTATGAGCCCATTTCCCTCAAACTTCTCCAAATGGTATAGCGCAGACGGCAACGGCGTCTGGCTGGGTGAGGGGTCATCTCCAGGGTGCATGGTTCTCTCTCAGTCTGCTGTCTGAAATATTCCAGATTAGTAGTGGGGATTGGAGAAGAGAATCTCATGTATTAATGGGGGTAGGGAACCGAGGGGTGAAAGATGGGTTCATGGCCCAAAAGGGAAAGGAAATGGGAGAGGTACATGTTCATCCATGTGGGTGGATAGTAATCTTAGATCAAAGCTCTTTCTGGGTGTATTGAAACTAACTAGCCATGATGGTAGAGGCGCTGTTCTCACTGCCTCTACTGTACATCAGAATGAACTATAATTATTACTAGTGTATTATTATTCCAACAGCCTATGACCTTTAAACCTTTATACCTTCATATACACTCGACGGGGTAGTCACCTTGTTAAAAAAAAAATCTATAATGTCATAGATCAGCTAGAGGGAGAACATAACAAAATTGTGCGAATAGTCTGTTTCAACTACTGATTGTAAGCCTATTAAACTCGTTCTCTTTAGGTTGGCTCGCTCATTAATCTTCAATCTACGTTCAATAGTCATATTGAGTTCACATGGATGCTAGATGTAAACTGTATCAAAATAGTGTAGTTTTCTAGTTTCCGAATTATATGACAGTTAAAAAAAAAAAAAAAAAAATTCTGGAAATATCTCGCACTGGCTACTATATAAAAAAATTGAATGGGGTACATCTCTGATCTTACAGGATACCTCATGGCTCATAGAATTGAATCGCTCATTTCTCACTAAAATATTCACACAGGGTATGGAGGTCTCCAGCGGTTCTATAGCTATTGGTCAACTAAATTAATTAATGGCAGGAATTGAAGCTAGTTTAAATGCTCATGTGCTGTTTTGTCATGCGTCTTTATGTCATCTGCAAAGGAAAGTGTCGCCTCAAAGGACCTAATTCTGGGACTAACATCCGCTGCACATTTCAGGAAGGAGTGGTCGTCCATACAATAGCAAGATATCATTTTGCTGCCAATGTACAATGTTGAGCATTTTCCATGTCGTCATTTTGTCGATCCCCAATCTTCTAGGGTGTTTCTTTAAGCATTTCTCGATGTCATTTAATGCTCCATGCGATCCCGCCCGGCATTCAATAAGTAAGTATTTGATCGTACCACCTCCAGGAGACCATCCCATTGCGGCCGAATCATTTCCACCCAACTTATAACGCCGTCCATATCGCGTAATTGAAATTAGTGTAAAACTCAAAGAATAAGACCTTAATCTCTTAATTCTTTACTAATTTCAGTTGGCTCAACATAAATCTTCTCAATTATTAATTTAGTACAGTGGCGTGACATGTCACACTTCTTCTAGTTCTTTCGCAAGCTCGATTAATCCCAGTGTAAGCCAGTTCAGGCGTCAATCCCGTGCTAACCCGTCATGCATGACTTCAAATTTGGAAATTATTAGACCTGAATATTTGCAGTGGCATCTGCTTCCACTGAAAGTATTTAAGACACAAGGCTGCCTCTTTAAATCACTGTCTTTACTCCCACATGCCTGTGTAAACTTTAACCATGACCTTATCAATTCTCAAAATTCTGCCTATCGAGTATCCTGAGAATCAATGTTCTTCTTGTCTACGGCGGATTAACACAATAATTGTTCCCTAGAGTTATCTGCGTCGAGTGGTCAGTCTGTACTACTAATTCTCCACTCTAACTCCAGGATTCCTTTATCTACTCAGGCTGTTCAAAATTTTTCAAGACAGTTGTTCAAATCCCCAATGATAATCTGCTAAATTTCGATAATTATTGAAATTCTCATTAAACAGACTAACTACACCTTCCTGACACAGAAGTGTCCAGCATCAAGATATGGCGTACTGCCCATTTCTTCATTTGATGACTGTGTCAAATTACAGCTGAAGAAACATACTAAGCATATAACTGGTTTAAATTTCATGTAATCTCATCATGCCTTCTGCTGGCAAATATTTACTGTAAAATTCAATACTATCAAGATGGTTTTATTTGTCGTCATCCAAAAAAAAATGTTTCAGAAATAGAATCTTAGAAATCTCTACTAAAGACAAAATTTATACATTTGTCAATTCAGGATAACCTTCCCTTGTCAGAGTGTATACAGGATATTTAAGATCATATGCAGTTGGAGGCATCATGAGAAAAGGAAAAAGGTCGGTTGCCTGACGTGTCTTTTTATGGTGATCAAATTTCTCTCTTCACGGATACGCTAACTGGATCTTCAATTCTATTTTCACCTTAAGGCTCATATATCTGGATGCACAGGCTAGTATGATTTGATAGAAAGCGCTATTAAAATGAAGTTAAAATATTTGTATCCAGCAATAATTATCAGAACTCACCTCTGCTGTGAGAAAATTATATCAGAGCTATGATGAAAAAAAAAATGCTTAGTCATTTCAGTAGACTACTGTAAAACACTGATCACCACAGGCTCCACCATAAAAGTCCGCTATCTAAAATAATCCTACTATCATAAAACCCACTAACCAAAACAGAGAATAAAAGGCAATATATTCCGTAGAGTGTAATAGCTGCCAAGTAATACGCAGGGGAGACAGGAAGGAGAGTCAGCAATAGAATATATGAACATAGACGCAACGTTATTAATCAAGACAATAGGTCTCTAATTTTCCAATACTGCAAAGGAACATGTCACACTTTCGCATTAGGAGAACCTAGAATACATTACAATAACATAAACAGCAAATATCAAAGGCTTATAATTGATTTTCTATTATTCAGAAAACACAATAGCATTAATAGAAAATAGATTTGCCCGAAACATATAACACAATATATCCTAGTACCAGCTAATAATATCAACAATAATATAAGTAACTTATATGTAATAGCCAATAACTATTATAAAACTACTTAAATAATAGAATTTCTAACCTATAAGATAATTCATAGAATATAGCAAACAATAGTAGAATATGTGTAATACCTTAATTAAAAAAATATGTCTTAAGAAAACAAATAATATGCAAAACTTCCTAATGTATATATATATATGTACATATGAATTTATAATAGACTGTTAATCTCAGGATGCGTGGACTACTTCACCAATACTTAAAAATAGTATGGCTTTTCATTAGGTATATATTTCTAAAGTATAGGGGAAGAAACATATACTAAATTCGAGCCCCACGTTGGGCGCCATTGATGGGTTCCCGGTTTGGATAGTTGAAAAGGGAGGATACACAATGTGACTTATTAAAAGTTTCCTTACTTAAGTATATATATATATATATAGCAAATTAGGCCAACAACCCCATGTATATAACCCGCAGGAAGACCTTAATGTTGTATAATAGCAGCACAGCTGTCAGTGATGCACTATCGGCATATGTCTTTACATCATCACATTCACAAGGAAAAAAAAAAAAACTCTGTAATTGATTAAGGGTTGAGCTAAAACAAGGTTCGAGCATATAATTTTGTCAGAACAATGGTCTAAAGATGGAAACAGCCGCGACACTATTATACAATTTTATCAGACAACCCATGAAATCGTTATTAAATTGGGCAATCTATAAAACACTGAAACACAGACACTCGCGGCAATGTATGTGGCCGGTAATTTATGGGAGACTTGATTATTAGTAACATTCCCTTCAAATAGGTAATAAACATACAACATTCTATTTAAACAGTTGGAATAGCACCATAAGGCAAATTATGTATGAAATAGGTAACAGAGGAAACAAGAAAATTTCTCTAGATATTTATTTAAATATCTTAAAATTTAGGAACATGTCTATACTGACGAGATATGCTATGTACATAGTAAAATTTAGATAGAGGTGACCTGAAGTTACTTTATAGCCCTTTAGGGCCCATGCGAAATCTAGGTTGGCTACTACACAAAAGGGGGGGGGGGGGGAAGGCGCTAAGTCATAATGACAAATGGCTTACCTTTTCTCGAAAATGCCGGCAAGGTCTGGTCTCCTCTACGTCTCAGGCCCGTCTAAAAATCGTCCTTCTCACTGAGCGACTCCGATCGAATCTTGCCTTTTGGCAAAGAACCTTCTTTTATTCATCTCTCTCTCCATTTTCATTCGCCGAAAGAAACACCAATCAAAATGGCCAACGCTCCAGTATCAATTTCATAGACGCCCCAGGCCTCGTCAAAATAGAACATATCGTATTACCAAAACAAAAAAATCTAAAGAGAGAAACAACCACGACGGTAGTGTAAGATTTCAGACTCCAGCCCCCCGTCTTTCCACATGGGTTGAAATACAATCCTCCCTTTTTCTCGGGATGGTATATATATCGCCCCCCCGTCTTGGCTAAAATTGACCCAGGCCCTTTTTACCTGGACTGTAATGTGAGGCTTTCCTTTCTCTGGAAGGATATTTTATAAGTTTCAGTCTTTAGAGATCTTCCTTCTCCATTTTTCTCTTTTTTTTTTTTTTCTGGTCACCTTTACCTAAATTTTTGGTGAGGGGAATATATGTACATATGAAACAACAGTTTCCAGCTCGGATGTCTCTGGATGTCTTCTTCTTTACCAGGCATCAGCTTTCGGCATGGAAGTCTGGTGTCACCAAGTGTCTAAGTTTCTGGGCAAAAAAAATGGTCTGTAAGTCTATGTGGGAGGGAAGCCATGTATCCATTTGATTTGATTATACATACGCCTTCTGTTGGGGTATGGTTACAAAAAACGTGCCCCAACAAAGATGCTTTGTAATCCTATATATGACCTATTTTTAAAAATCAATCCTAATCATTCAATTTTTTTAGGATTTTTCACAAGATGTGAATTAAAAATGGCGTCAATAAAATGTGCCACTGGAAAAGGCAGGGCGGCACCCAAAAATGTCGCGGACATTATCCAAGAATCTAAGGAAGAATGTAAACATAACGGCCTTGCCAGTCCTTTATTGGACAACCAAGTCTGCCTAAGCTGAAGTCATCAGCATATAATCTGGGATTGAGCACAAAGGACAGCCGAAAATGATCGCCATGCTGCCGATTGACCAGCGATCCCGGGACTCCTCCTCCTTAGTCCCATTTCATCTTCCTGGATACCACCTTAAACCTGGGCGTAAATTTCTTTTGTCTTCAGACAAGTGCGCTTCCATTCTGGCCAATGACTGCAAGTTGGATGAGAAGCACACTCACAACTCGCTCCACATTTTACAAAACATACACATGCTTTATTTTTTAGATTTATTAATCTAGAACATTAAAATGCTTAGAACTGTCTGTCATTTTAGGGCAATTCGATCGCCAGACTGATTAGTACTTGAGAATGCTCTGCAGGTCTTTAGGGATAAATATGCCTATTCCTAGATATTTTAAAACAAATTAGGTATATCCTGACAGAAATACACTAAATGTTGATTTAACCTGTTCCTTGATATTTGGCCAACCCATTTTCTTGATAAATCAAAAAAGCCAACCACAAACGCGTTTCTGGCTGTTGGCCCTCGTCAGCATGGTGCAGGCTGTGCCTCTACTACCAAAAATCTTTTGGTCCCAGAGGCTTCTTAAGAAATCAAGAAAAAAAAAAGGCATTTAACACCAAACTTTCGTAAATAAGTTAAACCCGCGAAAAAAATAATAAAAAATTAGGTGTTGATATTAAAAACAAATTATAACTAACATGAGCGTTTTTTAAATGGCAGAGCGCCATTCTTGGAGCGCAGAAAATTTTGTTTTTTAATATATAATATAATTTGTATTTGTTAAAAAAAAACTCTAAGATATATTATTATAGAATTATTTATATATATTAAAAATTTGTTGGAAATATTTTACTACACAATATTTTATTTAACATTCAACTGCCTTATAGACCCTATACGCTCCAGGAACCTTGGTAATAAATATCTATATATTAAGTTGAACTGAGGTTTACTGAAAATATAATATTTTAAGATTCATACTATTTTGGAATAAATTCAACAATATATAATCATAAACATTTTAATTTTATACCGTTTTTATCTATCTATATATATAGATTTACAACTAATTAAATAATATATATTTTTAGAACACCTGTAGAACATCTACCACACACTTATACTTGAAATATAATAATTTTGATAAGGAATCATGCGATTGTTATTTAAAATTTTGAGGAGTGCAAGATCTCTGCAACATCTTCGTACACATTTATTTATAGCAAATCTTTATTGTCTTAGTAAAGTCTGATACAGTCTTTTATTGTTTATTTTCGAAACGCCAAAAAGTGACAAAAACAAATCAAAAAGGGATGATGATAACCTGCGTCTTGCAGATTAACATTTTCATAGAAACATATATATATATACATATTTATTGCTAGCTATATATCACCATCTTCTCTCTTCAAACACGAAATCTCACAGGCGGTCTCCTCGCTCGAGGTGGGCTCCGCCTTAGGACAGGACCCTCCTCTTTCAAGGCCTCGGGGTCCAGCGAGCGAAGAGGCTCCAATGACTTTCCATCGTCTGTATCACTCTGAACCCCTGAATCTTGATCCGACCGCTGGCTAGTTAGTCCTGGCGACAGCGACTCATATAACCTCTGTCTCGTACAACCTCCGAGATTATGGCACTGGGACCTGCTCCTCTTGAGTGCTCGGGTTGACGCTCTCCATCTCCACTCTCATCTTCCTCACCATTCCTCCACCTTTTTCTAATTTGATCCCTGTGATAGGCCTTTACCTGTCCGTGGATCAAAATGGTGTAGACTCTAGTTCCCTTCTTGCCCACAATTTTTCCTGGGATCCATTTATCACCACCTCTAAAGTTTTTACACCACACTAAATCATCTATCTGGAATTCTTCCAAATGGGTTCGCCGATCATACTTCATTTGCCTGGCTTGCTGGTCCCTAACTCTAGATGCCAAGCTGGGATGTATCAACGATACTCTGGTTCGAAGCGCACGCCCAATAAAGAGCTCTGATGGAGTCTTTCCCGTTGTCACATGCGGGGTGCTTCGATATGCCAGAAGAACTTTTGATAAGGTGTCTTGAATGGTATCCCCAATTTTCCTTTTATTTTTATCCAGGGCAGTCTTAATAGTTCTAACCGCTCTTTCAGCCAAGCCATTACTTTGCGGGTGGTACGCCGGGATCAATGTTTGTTTAATTCCATTTCCTTCCAGAAAACCTTTCATTTCACTACCAGTAAACTGAGGTCCATTATCAGATACAAGTTCCTCCGGTAACCCATAGGAAGAAAAAAGTCGCCGTAGTTGCTCAATGGTTTTGCGTGTGGTGGTCTCTCTCATTGGGATGGCTTCGATCCACTTTGAATGACTATCTACTACTATTAATAAATTAATGTTTTCCTTATTTGCAAAATCAATGTGAATTCTTTGCCAAGGTCTGGTTGACCATTTCCAGGGTTGCCATTTTCCTTTATTTGGCCCATCCTGGGATTGCTGACAGCTTCTGCACTTATTCACCAAAAACTCGATTTGGGTATCTAAATTTGGCCACCAAAAATGTGATCTTGCTACAGCCTTCATTCTGTTCATACCGGAATGAGTCTCATGAAGACAGTTCAACATTTTTATTCTGAGAGATGGTGGAATGACAACTCTCATTCCCCAAACCAAACACTCCCCATCTACAGTTAGCTCAAGTTTCCTTTGAAAATAAGGTCTGAGGTGATCAGCCACCTTTTCAGGCCAGCCTTGCTGAGTATAAAATTTGGCCAATGAGAGCACTTCGTCTTTTTCAGTTTCCGTGGCAATTTCCTCTGCTGTGATCGGCAATTCTTCCACAAAGGATAAAGCATAGACATTATTTAATATTGGAATTTCTTCACAGCCCACAGGAAAACGTGACAGAAGATCTGCATTCCCATGGTCTTGAGTTCTTCGAAATTTAATATCGTAAGTATAAGCTGACAAAATAAGCGCCCAACGCTGCAATCTTGAAGTAGATAAGGTGGGGATTCCTGATTTTGGGCCCAAAATGGTCACCAATGGCTTATGGTCTGTAATAAGAATAAATTTTCTTCCATAAATAAATTGATGAAACTTGGTAACTCCATATATAATGGCTAGAGCCTCCTTCTCAATCTGAGAATAATTTTGTTCTGCTCCCGATAAAGTCCGAGAGGCAAACATAATCGGTCTCTCCTGGCCTTCTATAATATGTGACAACACAGCGCCCACTCCAATCTGCGATGCATCAGTGGCCAAACACAATGGCAAAGTCGTATCATATGGGACTAGCACCCTCTCAGAGGTAATGCTGTTCTTGCACTTGTCAATGGCCTCTCCACATTCCTTTGTCCAAACCCAAGGACGTTTTTTGTGAAGAAGCTCATGAAGAGGCTTCAAAAGCTCTGGCAAATTGGGTATGAACTTCCCATAAAAGTTTACCAAACCAAGAAATGACCTTAATTCAGAGATATTCGTAGGCGTTTTGGCCTTCTGTATTGCTTGTACCTTATGATCTAAAGGTCTGATGCCCTCTCCCGTGACAAGATGTCCTAAATATTCAATTTCTTTTTGCAAAAATAGGCATTTTTCTTTCTTTAGTTTGATATTATACTTCGCCAAGCGAGCAAATATAGTCTTCAACAACGCCAGATGTTCTTCAATTGATGCTGTGGCTATAAGGACATCATCAATATAACAAATTACGCCTCCTATACCCGACAAAACCCTATCCATTACAGATTGAAAATAACTGGGCGCATTTGCCAATCCAAATGGCATTCTCTTAAACCTGAAAAGCCCTTTATGAGTATTTATCGTTAGTAACGGTCGGGTGCCTGGGTCCACCTCTAATTGCAGATAAGCGTTCCTCAAGTCCAATTTAGAAAAGTATTTTCCCTTGGCCAATGTGGAGAATAAATCTTGCTGTGTGGGAAGGGGATAGGCCGCAGTGTCCAAATATTTATTTAGAGTTACCTTGAAGTCGCAGCAAATTCTGATCTCTTTATTTTTCTTCGGCACTACAACCACTGGAGTGGCCCATTTACTGCTCGCCACCTCACATAGATAACCCTTAGCCACCATTTTGTCTAATGCTTCAGTAACTGCTGGCCTAATGGCGAAAGGCACCGGACGAGCCTTATGGAAAATTGGATTCACATCACACATGTTTACTGAAAATGTGAAACCTTTTATTGGTTCAGTTGTCTCCACAAATAGGGCTTGATTTTCCTTCAAAATTTCCTCAATGGTAATTTCCACAGGCATATGTTTTACCGCGAAACAGCCCAATTTCAATCTATTTATCCATTCTCTTCCCATCAAAGCCCTCTTTTCTCCTTTCACCACCAACGCTCTAAGTTTGTAAGTAATATCTTGACACTCCACTTTGACATTGATTTTACCCAGAATGGGTACCACGGTACCATCATAAGTTCTTACAATAATACTCGCTTTTTCCAATTTCAAGTGTTGAAGACTATTTTTAAAATCCTTTTCTGATATCAGTGTTAGACCACTACCCGTATCCATTTCAAATTTAATAAAGTTTCCTTCTACTTTTAACTCCATCAGATAGGGAGGGTCACTTGAGGCAAAATTAATTTTATACTCAGGTATCGTCACGCTTATAATTTTCTGGACATACTCGTCCTCCTCTTCTTGGTCTCCTATCTGATGTATATTTCCCGGCTGATTCTGATGTTGCCTTAGATTTCTTCTACTGCTCCAACATATTGAGGCAATGTGTCCTTTTTTATTACACTTAAAGCATATCGCCTCCTTAAATATACATAGTTCTTTATGCTGTTTACCACAATGTTTACATTTGCCATTTTGGAAATTTGATTCAACCTTGCGTTCCATCCTCAACTTATCTACACAATCTTCACCCTGCTCCAAGTGAAATAATTTTGTATTTTTCTCGGCTGCTTCCATAGATAATGCTATCTCAATTACTTTAGCTAAAGAAATGTCGCCCTCCGACAAAATTCTATTTTGTATTTTGGCATTATATAAACCACAAACCATTTTATCACGTAAAGAATCCTCCAGAAAATTTCCAAAGTTGCATGAGGAAGCCAAATGCTTAATTTCCACCAAGTAATCCGAGATGCTTTCTTCCTTTAATTGCATTCTTTTAAAAAAAATGAACCTCTCTACTACAATTGAGCGCTTTGGAGAGAAGTGCCTTTTCAAGATATCTATTAGGTTATCAAAAGTTTTATCTTTAGGTAGAATAGGACTGCACAAATTCTTCAAAACACCATATGTTTTACTTCCCATGAGGGTTAGGAGATAAGCCTTTTTCTTCTCATCCCCTGCCTCCTCCAATATGAGAAACTGTTCCAATCGTTCATAAAACGTTTCAAAAGTTTCAGTTTCCTCATTATATTCCTTAAATTGGTAACTAGCCATTTTTTTCACTCTTTCTTAAATTTGCATCCTAAAACTTTGCAATTTGTGTCTTTTAAAATTTACTTTCAATTATATGCAAAATCAAAGATATTTTCTAAAAATATTTACTTCAAAATTCGAGGGTACTTACTCTTATATCCTCGTCGCCAAATGCAACATCTTCGTACACATTTATTTATAGCAAATCTTTATTGTCTTAGTAAAGTCTGATACAGCCTTTTATTGTTTATTTTCGAAACGCCAAAAAGTGACAAAAACAAATCAAAAAGGGATGATGATAACCTGCGTCTTGCAGATTAACATTTTCATAGAAACATATATATATATACATATTTATTGCTAGCTATATATCAATCTCTCCCATTAAAGGTGAATTATGAAGCAGCAAGGATTCAATTACCTAAACTCAAGGTTTACTCTCAGCGGATACTAAAGAATAGAACCACTCGGAATGTCATATATGCAACTGGGGTAGCTACCGCGGCGACCTTATCGTACTATTTACCAAGTGATGAAAAGTGTCTAAATTTTTTTTACCCTGAAAAAGAATATTTGAAAGATGACGATCCTCGGGTTTTGCTTATTAAAAATATTGCTCACCACTTGATTGAAGGAAACCCTCAATACAAAAAACATTTAAAAAATGTGAAAATACTAGTGGATACTTCATCTGATATAAATGCACAAATGAATAATAATCATGTAATATTGAACAAAGGGATTATTCAAACTTGTGAATTCGAACCAAATGCTTTATCGTTTATAATAGCACATGAACTTTCTCACAAGATATTAAAACATTGTGAGGATGGTGTATTAATAGATATAGCGTTACTATTTGTGATGCCAATGGCGTGTATTTTCCTTAAAGGTTTTTTGAAGAGAGATGTAAAGAAGCTCATTAAATGGTTTATTTATATAAATATTTTATTTTTGCATAAACAAAGTAAATATGATGAAGCAAAAGCAGATCAATTGGCTTTACATATGATGCATAATGCAGGATTTGATGTTGAGAAGATGATAGATATTAGTAAAAATATATTTGATGAGGATCTTCCCTGGTACATGAGGTGGCTTGAAACTCACCCTCCAGATTCTTCAAGGATTAAAGCTTTCGAAGAATTCCAACGTATTTATCAACCTGAAGCATCTCTATGCTAAATAAAATTTATTTAATATTATTTTTTTCGATAAGTGCAAGGATCAATTCTAATTATTTCGCCGTTTATATAAATAAATGTTATTTTCCTTATTAATTCCTTTAATTAAAGTGCGGGCTTTATGCATATTGAATTTTTTATTATTTTTAAGAACTTTAGCTTTACTTTTTAGGGTTAGTTTGAAAATATTCTGTAAATATGTAAATAGCTAGCTTTCTATTTTTGAGTGATACCTAATAAATATTAAAAAAAAAACAACTGGAATTCGAACCTTTTTGAGTTATTTGTTTTTAAATTAATTAACTGTCATTAAGGTAAGTAAAAATATTTTTTTAAATGAAAAGTTTTCTGGTAGAGAGATTAATGGCACTATTTTAACTTGAATGTAGATGAGGTTGATGCTTGATTTTTGGAACGTTTGTTCATGATCTCCTTGAGGAAATCCAAATATTAGGGTTTAACCTTTTATTTATTTCGTCTCAGTTTACAGGTGTTACATTCAAGTTCGCAAGTCACCTTGTCCTAGCGAGATACTGGAGTAGAGGTGCCTCCCCTCAGACCTTGCAGGAGGGCAGCTGTTAAGTTTTATTTCAAACCTTTTGAAAACTTAAGTAACAAATGTCAAAATCAGAAAAAAAGGATACATTTTTTTAATGGTTATTATTCTGTTTTGATTATCATATATAGGTTTTTAATTAGGTAGTTTAAAATTTATATTAATTAAATTTTAATTTAGACATTTTTATTTTAATTTAGACATTTTAAATTTTAATTTAAACCCACATGGACTTTCATATATATTCTTTTATTTAAGAACACTTTAAAACAACTAAAAATACTAAATTAGTTTCTATTATTCAAAGAAGCGCTTGAAATGGCAAGAGTGCTTTTTTTTTACGCTTAGTTTCAATTGAATTTACTAAATTGATCAGCTCATTAGATTATTTTTTTCAGAGTTATTTTTAACTCTTTTTTTTCATCACAACAAAATTTATTTTGTAGATAACATGTTCAGGCGTACAGACTTAGATCTAGGTAGCCCACTATCCAATGGTGTAGATAACATGTTGACCAAGTATAAAATGATTAAATTTATAGACATCTGCGAAGTGTGGTTCCTGTTTTAATGCATTGAAATTATGTTGTTTGTGTGCGACAAAGATTCAGGATATTATTAAATACATCCATTAATTTTTTTAGAATTATTTTATATACACTTTTAAAAAAATCGCTTAATGAAACTTTTTTTCTGTCTAAAACCTCCTTTTAATTCATTTTCTTTTTTTAAAATATAATTTTGTATTATTGTTCTTGCATAACTATAATTGATTTTCAATGACTCTTAGAAGCTTTTGCTATAGTTTCGTCTTGTAAGCATACCAATTTTTGAATAAGGTTACCTGTTTTTCTTTTGATGCTTGCCCCTTCATTTTAAAATTAATAGAAATCACCCCCACAGAGGAGATCATACAAAACCATACATCCAATCGCCGTGAAACTTTGGAAAGTTGTTAACTATACTACTGGGAATGTTTCTGGTTTGAATTTGATTTTTGAAATAAATATTCATTAATATTTTATTTTTCTACATTTTAAATGTTAATTTAGACATTTTCAATTTTAATTTAGACACATTTTCTATATATTTTTCATTTGCCAAATTTCGCATAGGAAAACATCTTATAGTTTATTTAAAATGTAATACATGTTTTTAAAAATTAAATGTGTTTCGAAAAATATATTTAAACGTATATAACAAAATCTTTAGAACTATATCTATCTTCTTATATAGGTTTTTAACTTTTAATTAGACAATTTTAATTTATATCAATTAAGGAGGATCAGAAGATGAGTTTCTTTTATTGTAAGAATGCTACGAGCTTTCGGGCAAAAGCCCTTCGACAGGCAAAAATATAACTATACAAAGAAAGATAAATAACGATTTATATATATGTTAATCTTAACTGAAAACCGATTTTGAATAAAGTAAATATTAAATCTGCTGTCTGAGACCACGAGACGGCGCATGGTTTGGGCTATTGAAATAATTATTCAAAATCGGTTTTCAGTTAAGATTAACATATATATAAATCGTTATTTATCTTTCTTTGTATAGTTATATTTTTGCCTGTCGAAGGGCTTTTGCCCGAAAGCTCGTAGCATTCTTACAATAAAAGAAACTCATCTTCTGATCCTCCTTAATTTATATAACTTACTAGAAGAGTCTTTACCTTTAATTTTAATTTATATTTTAAATTTTTTCCCAGTCCCTTGAAAAATACTCGATAAGTTGAATAAAATCAATATTAATTGGTCCACTCGGTAGTTTGAAGTTGAAGGAATAGTATCTTGCCACAAACAAGCATTTGTAAATAACTGTATTTAGCGAATGCACCCGGTTCGCCCGGTTTATAACTGAGTAAAAGTTTGCCTAACTTACATTTGTTAAAACGATTCTAGAAAACATCAAATCCAACTTTATATAGATTTTTAAACATATATAAATATAAATCTACTTATATATTTGCCTTATTCTGTCTGTTTGTTTGTCTGTCTGAAGCTCACGGATGGGATTTTTCATAACCATCGGTGGTTCAGTGGTAGAATGCTCGCCTGCCACGCGGGCGGCCCGGGTTCGATTCCCGGCCGATGCATTTTTTTTTTTTTTTTACAATTTTTAAAACTCATTTATATATTATACAAGAATGACATCCACGGCGCCAATTTATAATTGTAACGAATAGTATTTGAATAAAAGCATTTAATCGGGTAAAACCCGGGCGTTGCCCGGGTCATTCGTATCTACTTATATATTTGCCTTATTCTGTCTGTTTGTTTGTCTGAAGCTCACGGATGGGAATTTTCATAACCATCGGTGGTTCAGTGGTAGAATGCTCGCCTGCCACGCGGGCGGCCCAGGTTCGATTCCCGGCCGATGCATTTTTTTTTTTTTTACAATTTTTAAAACTCATTTATATATTATACAAGAATGACATCCACGGCGCCAATTTATAATTGTAACGAATAGTATTTGAATAAAAGCATTTAATCGGTAAAACCCGGGCGTTGCCCGGGTCATTTGTATATAATAATTGTATAAACGAATGCAAGACAAAATCACCGCGAATGTTTCTTTTTTTTAAGGCAATTTCTTTTTAAGGCAATTATCGTTATTTATCGTTAATTTTTGTTTCGATTTTATTGAAAAAAAAAACGATATGGTGCCTTTAAAAAATGATCTTTATTACTATGCAGTTTTCTATTTAGTCAATATACCTAAGTTCATGTTGCAAATGTAATTATCTCTATCGATTTAGTAGGTGAAATGCAAAAAAAAAAATCGACATGATATAATCTTTATGAAAATTCACATTTTTATTTTTATATTTTCAAGACACACACAGTTTGGGGCGGGACGTTTCATAAGAGAGACATCCACGGCGCCAATTTATAATTGTAACGAATAGTATTTTAATTAAAACGTTTTAAAAACACACAGTTTGGAACGCGACGTTTCACAAGAGTGACATCCATGGCGCCAATTTATAATTGTAACGAATAGTATTTGAATTAAAACGTTTTTAAAATATATACGCACTCGGGTAAAACCCGGGCGTTGCCCGGGCCATTCGTCTAGTATTGTTATATGCGTTTAAATATATTTTTGAAAAAGATAATTTTTTATAAGTCATTTATTAAATTTTAAATAAGATATTTTCTTTAAATATATATTAATATTGAAATGCCAAGTTTGTTTTACAACGTCATTGGAATATTATATTACTAAATCCTCAAATTAAATATTAAATTTATTATACTTGGAACACATTTCAGAATTTTTACAATTTATAAATATAATTTACCCAGATGCCGCTAGAGCCGCTGTTTGCGAGTGAAAGTAGAAAATTTGCAACGAATATTTATTTCAAATCAAATTCAAACCAGAAACCTTTCCAGTAGTATAGTAAATTACTTCCTTAAGTTTCACGGCGATTGGATAATCTTACCTTTTAAAACTTTCATGTGTAAAATTATTACCCAATCAAATTCAGTCATCGTCGCGACCAGTGCGGCGCAAAGCGGTAGTTTTTAAAATTCAAAATTTTGTTAATTAATGTCATTATTTTTATTTTTGAAGTATAAAATGTTTTTTTTTTTTGCGCATTAAATGTAGATTAAACTCTAGTAATATGGTTTGATATGTCGTTATTGAACTTCGAAATTTTGTTTTAAATCTTAAAATATTCGCTATTAAATGAAAAAAACTATGAAATGTTGATATTCTATATTAATAAAATGCAAATTTCATAAGTGTTGTTCACTAAAAAACTTTCGTTACAATGCATCAATTTCGACCAAATTTTCAACATTTATGTAAAACGAGATGGAGCAGGTTTTGCTTAACATCAAAATATTTTTCCTAACTTTAACATGCGTAACTTCGCTGTTATCGATTAAATACAAAAAAATTAACAGAGTTAATTTTATTTATATATAAATACAAAAAAAAAAATTCAGCAATTCATTCAACTCAATCTAAAAAAATATTCAAAACAAGCAATTTTAAGATAACACCATATGTAAAACAGTCGGCCAAGAAAACAACAACGATATTACATCTTTCTCACATATTCACACACAATCTTGATTAATAATTAAAACTAATCTTTAACATTGTTTATTATACTTCATAATATATAATATTCGTTAGGCAAACTTTCACTCGGATAAAACCCGGGCGAAGCCGGGTACACATCTGCTAGTTATAATATATAATTTCTTTGTTAAACTTTTAAAGGTGCTTCTTAAGAATGCAAAAGCTTTAATATAAGCACAAAAATAAAATATATCTTTATTACAGTATGAGAACAAAATGTAACTTAGATTATACAGAATATAAATAGGTTATTACAAAATGTGAAAAGAAGTATAATAAAATTATGAATATATTTATTTAAAAATAAGAAACTACTTTAGACGCGAATGATTCTTTAAAAATAAAACAATTACTACTGCCCTTACTGCAATGGAAAAATTAATGGGAAGTAGAATTGTTTTATTTTAAAAGAATCATACGCTTCTAAAATAGTTCCGTATTTGGATAACAGATGGTGCGCTAATGCATCATAATATTTATTTCAAATAATAAAAAAATGTATCCCAAAATAATAACATGTGTATAAAAAATATAAAGAATTATATTCCAAAATTATTCTATGAATTTACAATTAAAAAAAAACTATATTTTATAATTACAAATTAGGGGTATGTTATATGTACATAAGTAGCTATTTTTATATACAAAAGTAGAGATAACTTGATTATTAAGGAATCGTCTTATTATATTGAATTTTAACTGGGCACGCTCTGTAAATATATTAAATCTAATAGAAATATTTAGGACAAAACGACAGGTTAACAATTTAAATGAGATCTTTTTAATAAAAAAAAATTAAATAAAGAGAAAAGGTGTGGATGAAAATAAATATGGCATTTATTCAATAAATTAAAACAAAATAACCTAATGAGAATTATTTTCGATAATGCTGGGCTTTCTTTTTGCGTTTAATTGATGAATACGTTGGAACTCCCTAACGGCTAATAGGCTTAAATATTCTGGAGGTGGAGACATAATCCATTTCAACCAATATCTATTTTTTTCCCAAACTTTTTCCAATCGTCCATTATCTTCCCAAATTTCTTCCAATCGTCCAACATCAAAACCAGCATTATGCATCATAATAATACTTAGTTGAGTAGCTTCATCCTCGTGGATCTTATCGAAATTATAGAACATAAATGAAATATATATAACCCATTTAATGATTTTCTTTGCATTCGTTTTTCCAAGTCTCTTGGCAAAAATAAACGTCAATGGAATTATAATTGCTAAGATTTCTGAAACAAAATGTGAAAACCCTTCATCATTTTGTTTTAGAATAAGTCTAGACAATACATTTGTCAACTCATAGACTATTTTATATGGGTTTATTTCTTCATGTTTAAATACTGAACTGTCTATGGATAAATATCCAGGTTCATAAACTACTGAAATTTTGATAGGGTAATCAATCACCCTTACTTTCAAATTTTCCAAATCCTTCGTGTATTTTGGGTTTGCTTTAATCATATGCTGGATGATTTTGTTAACCAGTTGAACTCGAGGATCCTCATCTGCCCAACATTTCGTTTTCTCTGAAGAATTATCTCCCATAAAAATATTATCTAAATAATCCATCCAACAGCTCATTGTCCTGTCAGTGTAGGGAACTGGCTTCCTGTAAGTTGCAGATAGGGCTACACTAGCTCCTAACGTGAGCGTCCACCATGTAGTTGGATTTTTCAGAAGTCCTGGAGTCTTGGGAGGTGATTTCAAAACCTTTACTTGGTTTGAGCTTGTCATGAATGACTTTGCGTTTCTTATAATATTAGAAATTATTCTTGTTGTTTTTATATATTGCATTTTGGGTTACAAAAATATTATATGCCGAAATATTAAATTTAAGTTCTTAATTTTTTTTAGAATGTTTTAGTGCGTGCAATCCTCTTTATAATTTCTTTAATGACTCAGTAAGTTTTTGTCAAAGTTTTAGAACTCTTTAAAACAGAATACTTACATTTTTTATTCTATTAATTTAATAAAAATATTTTAATTAACAATTTTCTATATTTTCAAAATTTTTTATTTTAAAAATATTTAACAATTTTTTGTATATAGCTATTTAGAGTTTTTATCCAGATACTTTTATTTTGATTTAAATTGGTCTTTTTTCAACATTTTATATATGTTTTAATCAAAAAATAGAAATAAAGCATTTGGTTATTTCTCAAATAAAGCTAACCACTGTTCAATAAGGGGGACATAGCGCTCTAAGCCGAAATAAAGAATATGGCGCTAAAATGTTCCCATATTTACGCTACAATTCGCTTTCAATTTAAGATATTTTAATAATTCTTTTTATATAGTTTTTTTGTGTTAAATGAAAACATTGGACAAGTAAGTATTTTGTTTTAGATATTTCCCTATTACATTTATGGTATTAATGTTTTAGGTATTAATTTATAAAATATCATTTAAAATAGAATTTAATCATTAGTTTTCAATGGCAATATTGGTTCCAATTCCTTAATAAATATCGGCTCACTCCTGGGAAGTACTAACTTATATTATGTTTACTATGAACCTATAAACAGCTCTTTAAAAATACTGTGTCGAAAATCGCTAAACGTTAGGTTTGTGATCATGTTGAAGCAGAAATCTATATATATAAAAGGAAGTAGGGAAAATTGTTAGATTATCTATAACTCATGAATGGCTGAACCGATTTGGATTAAAATTGGTGGGGAGGTAGCTTAGAACGGCAGACTGACAACCGCGTCAAGAACGGCTGAACTGTCAAATACATTCATTTATACAGGTGTATCAGAGGCGCATGCGCACAGAGCGCGCACTCTAGAGGCTTACCCACGAGCTTATGAATTGCATGCTAAAAAATCAAGTTAAATTTATGTTCGAAATATTTCTCCTTTTTGTAAATAAATGCATTTGTTTATTATTGTTTAAAATACCAGCTTTTAATCTACATATATAAAATTGAATGTCTGTCTATACTCGATAGATTTAAAAAACCATACATCCAATCGCCATGAAACTTTGGGAAGTTGTTTACTATACTACCATGAAGGTTTGAATTTGATTTAAAATAAATATTTGTTGCATTTTTTTTTGCAAATTTTGCATTTTAAATTAGACATTTTCAATTTTAATTTAGACATTTTTCATTTTAATTTAGACACATTTTCTATATATTCTTTATTGGCCTAATTTCGCAAAAGAAAGCATCTCATATAACATCTTAATAAATGTTTTCAAAAAATTAAATGTTTCAAGAATATATTTAAACGTTTCTAGCAATATTTATACAGGTTTATAAATCTATATATAGGTTTTTAACTTTTAACTAGATATTTTTTATTTATATTTAGATATTTTTCAATTTTAATTTAGACACATTTTCATTTTAATTAAAACACATGGACTTTTCTATATCTTTCTTTCTTCTCTCTTCTAATATATAAAAGACAATGTCTGTTTCGCGATAAACTCAAAAACTACTGAACCAATTGGTGCCAAATTCTGCATGTCGCTCTTATAAACCTGAAGAAAATGTTCGGCTACATTTTGATTAGTATTTTTGGGTATTTAATTTTTTCATTTAAAGAACTTTTTTTACGTGGGGCAACTAAGATGCGAAGTAAAAACACCAGGCCAATTAAGCGACCAATGAGCGTTCTGGATTTTTTTCAAGTTGCTTGCGTACTTTTTTTGAAATATCTTTTTATATAAGTGTTACTTTTTTTTACATCATGAGTAGATATTATTATATCTCTTGAGGAAAGATTACGCGACAATAAAATTGGGATATCCAGCAGGTTAAGAAAATCTCCAAGGTGGTTGGTGCGAATGTTTAGTTCACCGTATAAAATTTTCTCCAGTCCATTGTGTATCTTGATCGTAGTATATATATTCTCTAGTTGGGGTTCGTTAGGAGGTAGATACGTAAAAGTTATACAAGTCAGCAATGAATCTAAGTTTGGTTATTTTTGTTATAAATTCCTACAATGATGCCTCTCTTTTTATATTAATAAGAGAAAAGAATTCTTGGCTAAAGGAATCTCATCTAAACTTCGAGATAGCAAGTTGATTGTTGGAAGTATTGTTTACCAAGTGATAAATGATAAGATCATGAGTTCAGAAGGAACTGAGATATAGCAAACACACAGAATTGGCACTAAGTTTCCGTTATAGCAAATATTTCAAACTGATTTAAATAATTAATGAAAGGGAAAACGGAATTTATTCTAAAGAAACCTTTGATATACCAATACATAATTTTTACACAATTGTGACCAAGGTTTAATAGTTGTTCGATCAAGTAGTTTAGTTTTCCATTCCTATCAGCTATATGTGGTTGATGATGATATTTTCTTGCCTGTAAAAAGAGATATCATGTGATCCTTCCAGTTCATTTCTGTGTGTTTGCTATATCTCAGTTCCTTCTGAACTCATGATCTTATCATTTATATATCACTTGGTAAACAATACTTCCAATAATCAACTTGCTATCTCGAAGTTTAGATGGGATTCCTTTAGCCAAGAGTTCTTTTCTCTTATTAATCAACAATCGACGCTGTTGTCTAACTTTTAAGGTGTAATCCTTATTTATGTAAATCCTTGATTCCTTAAGCTTGAATGCATTCCTGAATAATTTTATTCTGTCTTCATATTTGGGTATTTCCACCAGTAGGGGTGCACTTGGCCTTTTAGACAATCGATGACATTTGAGGATGTTAATATTCTCGGAGATTTGCATATTATCCGTAATTATCATATTGACTGTAACTTTTATCTATATATATATATACTAGCCGAATGACCCGGGCAACGCCCGGGTTTTACCCGATTAAATGTTTTTATTCAAATTCTATTCGTTACAATTATAAATTGGCGCCGTGGATGTCACTCTTGTGAAACGTCCCGCTCCAAACTTTGTGTCTGAGAAGCGATATTTTTATAGAAAGATGATCTAGCTTTTGTTTTCTGCTCGAATGAATGTTTTTCTGTTAGAATTTTGTTCCTGCGTACAAAATAATGAACTGGTTTCACCCGTGGTCTCTGCTTTTTGGAGTTTTTCCCGATATAATTTTGCATCTGATATTCAAACATGATACAGCAATATCGTCATCATCATTTTCTGAATAAAAATATATAGTTTTAATAATTGATTTATATATTTTTTAAAATAGCCTATCGTCTTCCCTTTTTTTTTACCTATGTATGGAAATTTTGGTTTGAATTAGTGAACTACTGCGAATTTGTATACCGGACATACAGACAGACATACAAACATTCATTTTTATATATATAGAGATATGAATGTATGTGTGTGTGTGTGTCCTTTATGCCTGACCAAACCACTCATTGGAACGCCATGAAACTTTGGGAAGTTATTTAGTATAGTACTGGGAAGGTTTCTAGCAAATAAAATATTTGAAATAACTTTTCGCCTAAAAATAATCAAGATAAATATTCTAATTTATCTGTTATAATTCAACAATCTGCTCTAAATATTATCATGATGATACGATGATTTTGTAATGTAGAAAATTAGGAAAGACAAAATTCAGGATGACACGGCAATTTATTTGAGACAAGAATAATGATACAATTCCAAGGCAAGATACTATTCCTTTAACTTCCAATTACCGAGGGAACCAATTTTTATTGATTTTATTCAACTTATCGAGTATTTTTCAAGGGACCGGGAAAAACTGTTCACTTTATCGAGAGATTCGTTAGACAAACCTTTACTCGAGTAAAACCCGGGAGAAGCCGGGTACATCCGCTAGTTTATTATATATAAAAAAAAAAACAAAGGCCAGAACAAAAATTAATAAAAAATACGAAGGTCATTGTTTACATACAGTAACGCTAATTTTGTAGTTTTTTTTTTTAAATTGCATTGTGTGCACTTACCGTAACTTAGTAATATAAATTTCTCTCTCAATACTTTTGTAAAAAAAGTGACACTCGTATAAAAAGATATTTTAAAAAAGTACACAAGCAACTCGAAAAGAAATGCAGAACGCTCATTGGTCGCTTAATTGGCCTCGTGTTGTTACTTCGCCTCGTATTTACTCCGCGCAAAAAAAAAGTTCTTCAAATAAAAAAAAAAGAAATAGCCGAAAATACTAATCAAAATGTAGCCGAAAAATTTCCTCAGGTTTATAAAAAGCGACATGCAAAATTTGGTACCAATTGGTTCAGTAGTTTTTGAGTTTATCGCGAAACAGACAGACATTGACTTTTATATATAGAGAGATAGAGATATATAAGCTAGAGTCGGTTATACAAATCCTCATAAGGACTAATCTGGCTGAAATTTTAACAGGAGTTAGAGAAAATTCTGGAAAAGTTTATTATCGCATTTTTAACCAAGGAAATTTGAAATTACCCAGTTCTGGGTAAAATTAGTTGATTTTTTTTTCAGCAAATGATGATGACAGTATTGCTGTACAATGTTTGATTATCATATACAAAATTATTTCAGGGAAAATTTCAAAAAGCAGACCACGGGCGAAACCAGTTAATTTTTAGTGGGCAGGAACAAAATTCTAACAGCGAAACATTCACTCGAGGAAAAGACACAAAGCCAGGTTATCTCTACATATAAAATATCGATTCTCAGCCAAAAGGCTAAGATCATAGTATTTATCTATTATGTGAAAAAACGATAGAAAAAATGAATGTCGGCTATACAAGTCCTCAATAAGAACCTAATCTGGTTTTAATTTTACCAGGAGTTAGAGAAAATTCTGGAAGAGTTAATTGTTGTATCTTTAGCCAAGCAAAATTGAAATTGACCAAGCTCTGGGAAAAAGTAGTCAGAAAATCATTATGGCAATATTGCGTAATCATGTTTGATTACCCCAATTTTTTGGTTTCTAAAGAAGCCTTTTATATTATATTTTCATATTATTGACCTTAAATACCCATTTCCTAGTTTCTCAATAAGCCTCTGGGAACGAATTTTTTTTGGTCGCAGTACTCCACGCTGACGAGCGCGAAAAGCGTTTGTGGATGGCTTTTCTTGATTTATCAAGAAAATGGGTTGGCCAAATACCAGGAAACAAACTAAATCAATGATTAGTTGATTTATGTTCCATTAGATGGCGCTCTGCCATCTGAAAAGCACATGTGCTCCTGGTCAGGATATTTTATTTTTAATATCTACTATATATATTACCAACAGTATTAATAGAAAAATTGACATACCTCCGTTATATCTACAGTTCAAATCGATTTAAAATTATTTTATTATACTTATTAGGAATCATATATTATTTTTTAATTTTTATAAATGTACATTTATAGTCTATTCTTATTAATATTTTTTGTGTGTATATATTTTAAATTTTATCCCCACAGAGTTGCAAATATTTATATATCGTCGCGTGAAGGCATCACGTGATGAACCAAAGCAGTTCAAAAACAAGAAAAGCCCTGACGAAGTTAGGCGTATAGCCTATTGAAATATTGGCATTTATATTAAATAAAATGTTTATTTTATTTTTGATCCAAAATATGCTATTCAATTAATATATATATATATATATGTTTTAAAATTACAAATATTTTCTCACAATGAGTTTTTTTATTGAAAATTTTCAGTTATAAATATCCACGCTGCGCGCGTTTGTTTTTGTAAATTTTTCTGGTGGGATAAAGTCGATATTTTAGTAAGCCCATTGAAGTGCGATTAACGCTTGAAAGCTAGCGTTTTTTTAATAAAAAGAAACTCATTGTGAGAAAATATTTGTAATTTAAAACTTTTTTCACAATTTTATTAATAATATATATATGTAATATTGTTGCGAATGATCCTGTCGACGTATGGATAAACAGGCAGTCCTGTACGTGAGGCGAGTGTTGATGTTCTTCCTGCGCGCAGGCAACAAGAAGAAGAGGCAGGGCTAGATGTTAACACCGAGAGTGATCGGGGACAGCCCACGGGACAGAGGTAGAGGCCATGACACAAACTTGGATGCCTATCACCGAGACATGGAGAGAGTGACTGAGAGAGACAGAAGCAGTCTGCCGATGGACTCACTGTAGAACCAATTCCTGCTCATCCCCTGCTCAAATCCTGTCCTATTTACAGGGGTCGTCTATAAAAAGCCTTGGAGGGGGCCCCCATCTGGGAGTTGGCATTTTCCTCTCTCTCTCTCTGCCCCCAGCTGCCACCATCTTTGGCATTTTAATTTGACATTATAATTTTGGGGTTAAATACAAATAAGGGTGTACAGGTTGTATTAATAAAGATATAGCATATATTTAAAATATGGGGTGGTAGCAATAGGAGGAGAGTACATTTTAATAGAAGGGTATGATTTTATAAAGTATCGTCTCTAACTAATTGAAAGATATGTAAAATATAATAAAAGTGTCATTATTATACAGTTTAAAAAATACTATATATATATTATTTTAAAATGCTTATTTTGGATCATAAAGTTTAATTTTCCAATATTTCGTGAGGCTGTCAAATTATATTGACAAATATTTGCACGCTTATCTTATCCTATTTCTTTAGTGCGAAGAACGTTGTTTTTATTAGATAAGTAAACGATTTCTCAAGCATTCTAATTGGATGAATGTGGCCATGTTTGTATATAAAGGGGGTTTAAGGGAATGCAAGAGGGCGAGTGTGGTTAAAAGTTTTGTGTAGAGACGCTAATAGTGTTCTCTTCGTATTTTATCCGTGTCTGGTAAATTACAGGAATTTACACGTGCGGTTTTTTTCTTTGATTGAGTGGTTTATTATATATATATTTTTGTACTCCATCATGTTTGTGAACTCTATTCTTAACTTGTCAGTGTTTAATGGGGTTGATCTTGAGTCTTTCATTCGGGAAGTCGAGCTTAAAGCTCGAGTAGGCAAATGGGATCCTGAGGTCAAATCACTGCTCATGTTCGAGGCTCTATTCCCTGAAGTTAGGTTGAGCTTAGAGGAGGTGGGTATCCGTAACGATAGCAGTTTCGAAAGTATTGTTAGTAAACTGAACATATTGTACACTAAAAAGGCGCGTGGTATTAGGGAATGCCTTAAATTAATAGAAGGTCTTAAGCAGAGAGTTGGGGAAAGTCCTATGGTTTTTTAAAGAAAGATTCCTGGCCAGTGCAGATTTGACGATATCCTAGTGGTTCGAAATCTTCCTCGAAAATGTGCTCGATAAGTATAGAGAGGCTATTGTTCGCAGTGAGGCCAAATCAATAGACAAAGCAGTCAGTGTCATGGCCACGGAGGATAGTGTAGAACACCGTTGCAGCTTTATGAAAGGGGTATGTTCAGTTTTTCAGATTCTCATAAATACGTTTATCCTATTTTTGTCTGTAGTTGCAATATATTTGCACCAAACTGGGAGTGCGTATGTTACTATATCAGGAGGATACAACTTCTGTATAGAGTAAACCTTTGTTTTGTAGTCAGTTTGCTCCTATAGTTGAACAGGCTTGATAATGTTATTTTTGCGATTTTTGCTTACTTTATGATATTTTTAGCTACTTCTTTATTTATTTCAACACACAAACGCGATATCCCGGCTAGGGATAATTGCGTCGATTTACATTTTTTTTCCAAACAGAAACAGTCACAAAATTTTTACAAAAAAAAAAAAAAGTAATCGAAATAAAAAGAGAAAAAAATAAAAACTATATATATATATATATATATACTAGCGGATGTGTACCCGGCTTCGCCCGGGTTTTATCCGAGTGAAAGTTTGCCTAACGAATATTATATATTATGAAGTATAATAAACAATGTTAAAGATTAGTTTTAATTATTAATCAAGATTGCGTGTGAATATGTGAGAAAGATGTAATATCGTTGTTGTTTTCTTGGCCGACTGTTTTACATATAGTGTTATCTTAAAATGCTTGTTTTGAATATTTTTTTAGATTGAGTTGAATGAATTGCTGATTTTTTTTTGTATTTATATATAAATAAAATTAACTCTGTTGATTTTTTTTATTTAATCGATATCAGCGAAGTTACGCATGTTAAAGTTAGGAAAAATATTTTGATGTTAAGCAAAACCTGCTCCATCTCGTTTTACATAATGTTGAAAATTTGGTCGAAATTGATGCATTGTAACGAAAGTTTTTAGCGAAACCACCACTTATGAAATTTGCATTTTATTTATATAGATATATATATTTTTTAGGAACCTGAACCTTTCAGGTTTGAAAGAAATCATGAATATATTTACAAATATAGTTCTCTGCTATTTACAAATTGATATAGATCTACAACATTATTTATTGTCTGCTGTCTAGCGGTGAAGAAGAGTGGGCATTCCAGCAGTAGGTGTCTCGAGTCCTGGAATTCGTTGCCACAATATTTTTGACATGCATGTTGAATTTCAACTTGGAATCTAAGGTAACTCCCAAGATATTTAGCGCTTTTCAGTCCAGTTAATAGCGGCTCTGATTTACTTTAGGATGGATTGTGGCTTGAATTTTTTATGTCTAGTGGAGGAAAAATTATTGCCTGAGACTTTTTTGGGTTGATGTCTAATTTACAAATCATTGCACCATTTGGTTATACTGTTCATGTAATTTTGGAGTTGTGTAGTTATTATTTCTATTGATTTGGAGTTTGCTAAAATTTCTGCGTCATCTGCGAAAAGTTTTGTTTGACATATGGTAGGGTCCAAGGATAGAGCCTTGAGGGACTCCAATCTGGGTTGGTTTTGCCGTGGTTATATAATTCCCTTGCTTAATTGAAAAAATCCTGTCCTGTAGATAGTTTTTCAAGAATTTGATAAAATCCCTTGGAAATTTATTTTTTGTTATTTTTGTTATCAAGCCATCTTGCCGTACTCTATCAAAGGCTTTGGTAAAGTCTAGAAAAACAGCACCTACTGCCTCCTTTTGGGACTTTCTTATTATGATGTAGTCTATTACTGTGATTAGCTGGTGGGTTGTGGAGTGTCCTTTTTCTGAATCCAAATTGTTGAGGAATGATAAGTTAAAAGAATCCATGTATGTCTGCAATCTGCAAACAACAATCCTCTCATATACCTTACCGATGGTAGAGAGAAGGCTGATTTGTCTGAGATCTTCAGGTGATTTGACAGGTGATTTTTTTTGGAATGGTTATGATAATGGCATGTTTCCATGTCTTTTCGGGAAGTAGCACAGGTGTAATGCAGCATTGAAGATCCTAGCGATGAAAACTATCCATTTAATGGGGAGGTTTTTAGTCATTTGCGGCGTATAATTGTCGTGGCCTGGAGCTTTGTGATTACCTAGGATTTTAATCACTTCCTTGACTTCATTTGGCGTTGTCATTGATAGTATATTCTCTTGGGGATGTGGCAGGTGTTATCTGTTAGGTAAGACGGAACCTCATCCTCCGCCTTGGAAAAGTGTGCGGAAAAATGCTCTGAAAGATCATTTCAAATTTCTTTGTCGGTCAGCAAGGTTTTTTCATTTGCATTTAAACTAGTGATTTTGTCAGTTTTTTTCTTAATGGGTTTTGTCTTTTTCCAGAAGTCTGTTGGGCTCGATTCAAGTTTGCTTAAAAACTATTCCAATTTTCAGATTTCTCTGCTTCAAGGGCTTGGTTTACCTTTCCTTGAAGATTGAGGTAAGTAGCTCTATGAGCTGGATCCCAGGTTGATTGCCATCTTTTCCGAGCTTTATTTTTCTCCCTAATTAAAGCTTTGGTTTTTGGAGTTCTTTATTAATTTGGAAGATGAGACGATGGTGTTTTTCGAGTAGCTATTATTAATTTTCTCGTTTAAAATTTCAACTGCTGAATCAATGTCTACTTCAGTTTTCAAGGGGAGTCTGGGGGGCGTGGTGGAGATTAGATTTTGTTTAAAATGAACCCAATTAGTTACTCGGCTGAACTGGGTTGTGAATTCATCTTTGGACATTCAATTCAAAGATTACAGGGAGATGGTCAGATGATAAATCGTCGGTGGTTCAGGCCTTTGGGGTCCATGGAATGTTTTTAAAAACAGCGAAGTCTAGGAAATAGGGATTGCCGAGTGGACTGTAATGCGTGGGTGACGAAGGTGCGACAATGTCGAGGCCTTCTCTTTCAGAGAAATTGTGCAGCACGATTCCGCTGTTATTAGAAGTCCTTGATCCCCAAAGAGGGTGTTTGGAGTTCCAGGCTCCTGCAACGATTATTGCGTGGTTGTGTTTTATCAGTTGGTTCAAATCTTCTTCCAATAATGGTGCATCAGGCTTCTTATAAATTGCTGAGATTTGCAAGAGGGTTTTTCCATCTGGTTTTATCAAAATTGAAGTATTTTTTCAAGTTTGAAGTATGAATCGCAATGTTTTTATATTTAAAAAGGATTTTATAATGAAGGCTGTTCCCCCACCTTTTCCTGTAATTTGGTCAGTTCTAATGGTTTGATGTTCCTGAACTTTAAATCAATTGAGGTTTTAAGGTGAGTTTCACTGAGCAGGGCAATATCTATTGAGTTATCTTCTAAAAAGTGCAATAATTCTTTTTTCTTTGATCTGATTCCGTTACAATTCCTAGCAATAATTTTTAAAAGGTAATTTGCAATTCATTGTAGGCATGTTTTGATTACTTGCATCAATTTTTCACATAGGTCCTTAGTCTCAGAACGAGAAGTTTTTCTTGTCGCAACCTCAGCATTGCTTTTGTTTTGTTGTTCTTCCATTTTCGGCATTGTTTCAGATCTTTTTGAATCGAAATTGGGTTGTTAGGTTTTTACTGATCAGGGTATCTTGGCGGTTGCTGATGTACTCTTGGAAACTTAGGGCATCCGCGGTAATTGGCTGTGTGCGCTTCTTCGCAGTTTGCACACTTTGGGGGAAGTTGTCTTTACTTTCTTGGACAGTCCTTCGAATGGTGCTCGTCGGCACACTTGACGCATTTTGGTTTCAGGAAGCAGTTAAGTTGACCGTGCCCGAAGCATTGAGTCACACGGTTTGTTGTTCTGAAAGATTCTTGTTGCAATTTTCTGATAGAGAAGTTCAGGTATTTCGTAAATATTCTTGTTATGTTCATTTTTCGGTATTTCTACCAGTACTATATTCATTGGCCTTTTAGTTGATTTCTATGAAGTCTCTTCACAGAGGTCTCAGTAAAGCACATTGTTGAAGTTCTATTGCTATATCTTCAGTCTTGTAGGCTGTTGTCACGCCCTTTAATACCACTTTGAGCGGGGTTTCTTCTTGGACACTATAAGAGTAGCCGCCATTGTTTTTTTTTGAACGTATTCCCTGATTTTTTTTTTTAAGTTTGAAATATTTTTGGCCTTAATAATGTGCTTATTTCTTGAAATGGTGCATTGGAATTTATCTGTGCACAGGTCTTTCAGCTCTTGGCAGAGCAACTTCCAGTCTGTTATATTTTCTGCTATTACAGGTGGTATTCTTGGCTTTTTTGCATGTGTAACTGTTGTCCAAGGACTATCTTCATCAATGTTTTCTTCGTTAACCTGAGGAGGGGTAGCTGCGGACGTTTTTTGAGGGACTTCAGTTACCTCGTTCATGGAGACATCGTTTTCATTATGCTGTGAGACAACTTCCATTCTCGGTGTCTTTTGGCTACGTGATGTTGAATCTGATGGGAATTCGAGAGCTCGTTTCTTTTTGAAGGAGTTTCTTCTACTTTGTACTCGATGCCACATCTTTCAAGGATTTTCATAAGTATGTTGGTTCGA
>CP092864.1:11633207-11723101 GCA_030710605.1 Cordylochernes scorpioides
GTCTAGATGGAAGTCCCACGACAATGGCCGACGGTGCTCTAAAGGTCATGGCAGGGGAGGACACAGCCCTGGACGTGTATCCCAAGACCTGCTATAGGAAGATGACATCGGCCCTGTTTAAGCAGCCAGAAGCCCTTTGCAAACAGGACCAGAGGAAGACCAAGAACCGGGGAAACATCCATTTGGAGATGATATCTATGCCTTTAAAGTTCACCCACAATGTAAATGAAAAGCTGGTGGACAATGGAGAAGCTGCCTCGACAAGAATGAAAAGGACTTCGAGTATTCTTCTTTGTTAAACCAGCCTACCTCTTCACCTTTTTTTTACCTTTGTATATAACTTGTGATATCACATCCAGATAGATTAAGCATATTTAGTATTTTTTAGAATTTCTTAAAGAAGAGATTACCATGTAAATTTCCCAGAGGGGCAAGCACGATAGATTTTATTTGATTTCGTTACTAATCTAAATATTTATTTTATTCTAAAATGAATAAAATCAACCACAAACATAGTTAGAGAAATTAGATGCGTCTAGTTACTTAATTTTTAAAGAAGAAATTACCTTAAATTTAAAATAAGCAATTTATATTTCTATTAATCCTATTTAATCAGTTTATTATTATCTCAAACCTTGTAATAAAAAGCCTAATTTCGAATTCCTAAAGTAGAAAGTACCTTAAATTTAAAGATAAAATTATACATCCTTTTATCCTTATTTTTGCCAATTTTTTTATTACCTCAAAAAAAAAAAAAGAAAATTTTTCTTCTAAAGGAAAGGAAGAATTTTAATTTTTTTAAGGATTAAACATCTATATTTATTATTTCGATATATCTCTCTTTTAAAAATAATAATATATTATTTTTAAATTATTAATATCTCTCTCTATTATATTCTAGGAATATTAATTATTTGATTACTCTGTAGTAAAAGTTGAGAACTTAGCTCGAAGCTTTATTTTTTAAAAGAAGAGAACAGTTAGTTTTAATCAAGTTTTCGAAGGGACTGGATCAAATTTTATCGGGGAGAAGAAAGGACAAGCGAGTCGTTCTGGGAGCCATGGGGTCTTGATCTGGTAAGTCAACTTAAATTTTGGCAGAATAAGGTCTAAATAGAAAGCATGGTAAAACCATGGAAAATACCAAATTTTGATAGACTCGACTATTTAAGATAGGTGTTGAATTAAAGATTCAACCTTATGTTTTCTTAAAGGTATTAATTAATATCGATTGATCATCTAATCTAGATGCAGCAACTTGGTTGAAATACCAAAATTGTAGGCACTCAATTAATTTTCTTTCATAGAATTCTTTTTTCTATTTGTGGAAGGATATTAAACTTCTTTTGCTTTTGCCTATTCATGTCACACAATGATAAATACAAAGGTTTTATTTTTTTTGTAAACCCCATTAAGACTAATAAATGTTAATATCCAATGTTTATAAAAATATGTATTGGTATTATTATTATCTATTTTAACAACAACAGTATGTGTTATAACTACTATTGAGCTAGACTGACGAAGATAGAGACTTTCCCAAATGGAACGTAAGAAGAGATCTTACATTTGGCGCCACTTAACGTGGGACGAGTCTCCCGAAAATTCCAAATTTTAATAAAATTAAAATTTGCAAAAAGTAGGCCTGCGAACCCCTGAGGTTAAGAAATTAGGTATCACTGCATATTTTAATGGTAAAAATTAACTCAAGTGTAAAATATGAAAATGCATGCCATATTTATGCACCTCTTTATGAATTTTGCTGGATAATTGTTAGCATATAAAAAATTCTTACAGGCTTAAGCCAAGAACGTTAGTCTTAAGGATATAAAGACGCACGCCATATCTATGCACTTCTTTATGAACATGATAAGTTAAAATTTTTATTTTAAGAAGGTCCTAGTTTTTTTTTTATTAAAAAAGATGTTAAAGATTAATTTACCCATTTAGTGTATTTTTCTTTATGTTCCAAAACAAGCCTTTGCAATATACCCAAAATATACACGTGCTATTTTATATTTTTTATTGAAAGTTGTCTTTCATCCACTTTAAGAATACGTTGTAATGGTGGATAATCGTTTTAAGTATATTCAATGTCTGGAGTTTGGTTCACTTTAGTGTAATTTTCATGTTTTAGAGCGAACTTTACAATATTCAAATTATACGTTACAATGACGCGCATCCATGATAAATTAAAAATTTTTATTTTTAAGAAAGTCACTGGTCTTTCAATGCAACGTTAAAGTTTTACAACTATTTATCGCTAAGACTAAAATTTTTAATTTTTTTTATTTCTCTATGCATTCATGATAACCTTGTCTATTCGTGTGTCATTTTCGTTCTTTTATTCAAATAAATGTTTATTGCCTAAAATTTAGTTCACTTTAGTGTAATTTTCATGTTTAGAGCGAACTTTGCAATATTCAAATTATACGTTACAATGACGCGCATCCATGATAAGTTAAAATTTTTATTTTTAAGAAAGTCACGGTCTTCAATGCAACGTTAAAGTTTTACAACTATTTATCGCTAAGACTAAAATTTTTAATTTTTATTATTTCTCTATGTATTCATGATAACCTTTGTCTATTCGCGTGTGTCATTTTCGTTCTTTTTTTAAAATAAATGTTTATTGCCTAAAATTTAGTTCACTTTAGTGTATTTTCATGTTATAGAGCGAACTTTGCAATATTCAAATTATACGTTACAATGACGCGCATCCATGATAAGTTAAAATTTTATTTTTAAGAAAGTCACCGGTCCTTCAATGCAACGTTAAAGTTTTACACTATTTACCGCTAAGACTAAGATTTTTAATTTTTTATTATCTCTATGTATTCATGATAGGCCTAAAAACAATGCCTTTCTCAGAAACCTGAGAATTTCCCACGAGTTCCAAATTTGGGGTCCTTAGGGACGAACACATGTGCTCGCCCCCCTCCTGCTAACACGTGTGCATGGGGGGAAGAAGAGAGGTATTTTTTGGGGGGGGGACATGTGTAAAACACATGGTTGACAATAGCTGGGAAGTTAGAAAACAACTAGGAGGACAGTTCGCTGCCAGCATCTGAGTTGAAAGGTCGGTTTTTGCTATCCTCCCCGCTCTTGCGGGTAGGTTTTCACGTCTTAAATATTCCATCTTCCTTTTGTTTTTCACCATTACCTTCTTAATTATAAAAATCAATGCGACTTATTTTATACTACAGTTTAATATTTTTTATATATTTTTAATTATTTCCGTCCAACAGAATTTCCACTCGATAAGCCTAAAGATATTTTGAGTTTGTTAAAATGTTCTCTTAGTTATCTCTTATCTCTATAGTATTTAACGTTATCAATATAATAATTAGAGACACTTATTTTCTTATCTAATGTGCAGTGTCATGTGATTTATTTATTTATAAATGTTTTCAATTATATTTTCTGTATTTACTAGTGATTTCATCCAACAGGTTTAATAGCACACTGGTATTTCTTTTCTTTTATTCGATAATGTGATTGCTTATTTTAAATTTTTTATGTCCATATATGAACGTAATGTCCAGACTTAAGTGTCCGCTTCGAATATCGATCGTAAGCGAGTTCAGTCATACCTTCCCGCAAATCTCTTCCTTAGCCTATATTTCATGTAATGATCATTTTACAAGCAACAATCAATATAGATTCCTGGTAACACACACGAGATAAAAACAGTATTTTGATTTTTTTTTATTTGTTAACCTTATATGAATATACATTTTTCTTTTTTAAATTTAACCCCGATATTTTAGACAAGCGTATAGTTTAGCTTGCTTCTTTAAATCGTTGAATTTGTCATTTTTTTCCCTCGATATGGTATAATTCACGATATTTGCGTGACGGTTCAATTACAATAAAATTTTCAACATGGCGGTCGATGGACGCGTATATATTTTATTCTATAGAGTGATTGTTTATTTTATTTCTATGCCCATATATGCACATAGGTTCGTTTAAGCAAGAGTATTTTTATTAATATTATGATTGCATGATTTAAGTTGTTGAATTTGTCATTTTTATGGTATAATTTACAATAGCTGCTTACATGGATTTGTTTAATTTTATTAAGGTCTTCAGTTATATTTCTGTAGTTAAGACTTCACGCTTGAAATATTCCATCTCCTTTTAGTTCTTCACCATTATTTTTTTCACTGTAAGTTCAATATGACTTGTAATATTGTAAGCCAAGGCTTAACGATTTATTTCAAATACTTTATCCAACAAAATTTCCGCTCGATAGATCTGAAGGTATTTTTTTTTTTTGGTTTGCCAGATTGTGCCCTCTTTGTTCTCCTTGATATATATGTATGTATATATCTTTATGGTATTTAACGCCTTCAATATAATAATTTAAAGCATTCATCCTCTTATCTAGTGTGCTTTGTCATGTGCAGTATTTTTTTTTTTTTTTATTTGTTAACTTTATATGAATATGCATTTTTTAAAAATTTAACCCCGATATTTTAGACAAGCGTATAGTTTAGCTTGCTTCTTTAAATCGTTAAATTTGTCTTTTTTTTTTCGATATGGTATAATTCACGATATTTGCGTGACGGTACAATCACGATAGATTTCCAAGATGGCGGTCTATATATGAACTTGAAGACGCTAAAGAATTCTTTCTTCTGCTTAATCCTAAATACCCTGTATACACTCTGACATGGGAAAGTCATCTTGAATTTATAAATGTGCAATCCTTTTTTTTTCTTTACACAAAATGTCTTAGGTAGAAATTCCAAGATTCTATTTCTGAAACATTTTCTTGGATGGGGACAAATAAAAGCATCTTGACAGTATCTGATTACAGTGAATAGTTGCCAGCAGAAGGCATGATGAAATCCCATAGGAATTTAGACCAGTCATATGTTTAGCTTTTGTTTTTCTTAGTAATTCTGAACCTTTATAAAGCAAAGAAAGGTGGGCATCAAGATATATCCTGATAGCTGGGTGTATGTCTTTATCAAAGGAGTAGTTATTCCGTTTAATGGGGATTACAATAATCATCGAATATTAACAAACTATCTTTGGTAGATTTGAACAACTAAATAGTACCATTTTTTTTTCGGTCATTTTGATTGTATTTTTTTTTTTTTGTATGTGTCACAGCATATTACAAATAAATACTGCACATAATTTTATCTCTCCCATTTATAAGTGTATTTATATTTTATTATTTAGTTATTTTCGTATCCAATCTAATAGCGATTTTATAGTATGATAATCCATGTACAGATTTGGTGGGGAAGGTTTTCCTTTTTTTTTTTGAAAGTAGTGAAATTTGCTGCTTCTTTTCTTTAACTCCAGCCAAAGAACGAAATCATTTCCTTTATATCTTGCATCCTTTGGAAGCTAATAGCATTATTTCAGAATTAAATGCAATATACAAACTTAGCAATCTATCAGATATATAGTTACAAATAACTTTAGATAAGCAATGATAGTGAACCTTGCACCTGTGTATGTTTGCACTTGACTGGTTTTTGATAAGCCCTTCCAGAAACCCTTATCTATTCCACCACCTTCAGATTGTTTGGGCAGCAGAGGCCTGTAACAAAGGATAAGGTTATAGCATCACAGCAAACCTAAAACCCGTTTCGACATCGGCTTTCGCAGTTAATGAAATGTGGCACTAGACATTGGTAACCAGTAGCAAAGACTACATTTCTGGGGTCGGGAATAGGCCATGAAGACTAAGAAGGGTATCTTGCGTAGTTTAAACTATGGATGTTGGAGAATGTAATTTTGCCTACAAATTGTACATTATTTTTAATAAAGACTAAGATGCTCACGAAGGTGGACGTGAGTGAAGAACGACATAAAACATAAAATCCCGATGGGCGCCACCCGAGCGTAAAAACCACGTGACATGAACCAGTTGAAGAGGGGGTCATTGTGGTACTATGTGAAGAAATCATCGGAAATATATGCATCATTTATAAAATATAGAGATTTATTCTATATTCATCCATCTGCAGGCTGATGCACCTGATTTTCGCCTCAGATCTTCCCAAAATCAGCTAATCGACATGCCAAGTAAATTACGCCAAGATATGGTAGTGCCAACCCGGGACCTGATCAGATGTGTCTAAGCTCGGTTCACCTCTATCATACCACGAAAAATCCACTGCGACAGCCATGTCTTAATGAGACAAATCTTTGATACCATTACAACATATATATGTTAAATGTCCAGCACTGTATCCTGACGAAGGTTCGATAGGAAGGCGTGCTGAATCAAACCAGGTCAAGACAAAGTACTCGATATCACGAAAGGCGTAAGAGAGATTAGCCTACAATTGACAGCATTTTTTTTCGAACCAACGTGTAGTGAACAAGAGTTCGGGCTGGAATGAGGAAAGGAACAATAAGATGGAAAAGTTGCATAAGAAACAGTCATTTCATAAAAATTCATTATGTATTAAATGGGAAAGATAAAATTGAGCAGAAAATTATTTTATATAGAATTTTTCTTTATGACACCTTAAAATTTGAAATCTTATGTTAAAAATTTCAAAGTTACTCACGTCAATGCATATTGCAGGTGTAGACAATCAGCATTGTTTAATATTAACAATTAGGTGTAACCATTTGATACAAATGTTCGAGTTATAGGGCAACTGATTTTTGTACATGCATATATCTCCAATTCCCATGACAAGGCTGCCCTTTCTAATTTGGTTGAAGCAAACTGTTTATCTAACTTTATTGCGTTTTAAACTGGCCTATAGTGTTGTGGGTTTTCTTTCTGTTGTTAACAAGATAACTACCTAGCCAAGTGTGTATAGAGGATTAAAGATCATAGACTGTCAGGATGCTATTACACTAGTAATGATTAATAGTTCATTCTGATATACAGTAAAGGCAGAGAGGACACGCCTTTATCAATAGGCTACCTTAGCTAGCTAGTTCAATACACCCAGGAAGAGCTTATCTCCTCGAAGGGGAGATTAGGGGGTGAAAACAGGTTCTCAGGAATTTCCTCAAGATTTTGCGGTAGTTTTCGCCCTGAACGAATGTCAGATTTTAGCATAGAGCTGGCAGGGGAGGGGATAGTATACCAGAATAGCTGCAAAATGAAGAATAATAATAATAGATCGGGATCCAATTCCGATGACGGGTTTCGAAGAGACTTCAGAGGGATGAAAGAGGTGTTGAAAGAGATAAAAAGAGTGAGAAAGTGTTGAAAGGACGATGAAAGAGTGATGAAAAGGCGTTGAAGTGTGTTAAAAGCGATGAAAAAGAGTTGAAATGTGTTGAAAGTGTTGAAGAGAGATGCGATGGAAGTAAGTTGAAAGGTCTTGAGGATGATGAAAGATGATGAAAGAGTGAGAAAGCGTTGAAAGGTGGTGAGAAAGAGACAGAAAGAAGCATGTCGAAATTCGACAGAGAGAAAGTGTTGAAAGAGGAAGAATTGAAGAAAGTTTGATAAAGAGTTTGTAAATAGTAGATAAAGGTTGATAGGAGAAGGTGCGCTCAACGTTTAGAGAGTAGCTGTTGGCTGATAGAACGATGGAACGATTTAACTCTTCATCAAGTGGTTGATGGATAATTTTGTTTTAGACTAGAGGCCAATATCTGTAAATAATACATAATATGCACTGAGAGTTTGTGTAAGCTGATTTACCTAAATTTCAGCGACTGTATACACTAATTTATATACATAGGTCTATATTAGTTATAATATTAGGTTATATATTTTTTAAATAACAAATATGTATTCTCCTTTTAAGAAGCAGTTTTTTTTTGGCTGCAATTTTGGTTTTAGTGTTGGTATGTGATTTTTAAGAGTTACTCAGTTTTTTTTTTTAACAACGCTTTGTTCTTAGTGATAAGCTGTGATTTAAAGAATTTCATCTTTCTTTTATATTTTAGCTACGAGTTTGTTTTAAGCGTTGTAATGAATATTAAAGTTTCAGTTTTTCTTTCTTTTTTTTTTTTAAGCTACATCTTGTCCTAGTGTGATGATGATTTTTAAAGAGTTTTCATTTTTTTTTATTTTAAGCTAACAATTTTGTCCTAGTGCTATGGTGAACTTTAGAGAGTTTGCAGTTTTTCCTTTCTATTTTAAATTATAACGTGTGTTTTAGTGTTAAGTGATCGTTGAAAGGAGTTCTCACACCCTGTTCCAGTGTTAGTGTGTCATTTTGTCTCAACCTTGTCTTTGTGCAGTATATCGTCTCACAACCGTTTTTTTATGTTGGTGTGAAATTTTAAGAATTGTCACAACCTTGTCTTTGTGTAGTACACTGCCTCACAACCCTATTTTAATGTTAGTTCAATTTTAAAGAGTCTTCACAACGTATTTTATGTTGGTGTGTCATTGTAAAAGGTCATCACAATCTTGTCCTTGTGTGGTACACCGTCTCACAACCGTGTTTTAATGTTAGTTCATCTTTAAAGAGTCTTCACAACGTGTTTTCAATGAGTAAATCTATAGAATGTGTACTAGAGTTTAGTTAAATTTTGATCATAGTATGAAGTGTTAGAACGTGAGTTAAAGGCCCTAGATTGTGGTCTTAAAGAATTTCAGTTTTTTTTTTGCTACAACCTTGTGTTTGTGTTAAATGTTCATTGTAAGGAGTTTTCAGTTTTTTATTTTTATTGAAGAGGCTATTCTGTATTAATAGCTGGTTGTGATTTAAGACTTGAGTTCAACCGTATATTTTGTTTTGATTTTTTTTATTGAAGGTTCTGAACAGTGGTTCAACTTTGAGAATAACTAAGGAACTTAGACGCATTAGATATCTGCTGTGCTTGTAATATATTCGCTATGGGTTGGTTCGGAATATGCGTTGGGTTAAAACTTGACACCCTCTAATCCCATAGGCCCAGAATACAGTCCAAAGAGAATTTCTAATGAGAGTGTGTAAGGCAGTTGCGGTCTAAGAATTGATATGATAAGATAACAAGTGACCTCTGTTGTTAAACTCCAGAGCAGTTTGGGTATTGAAAGCCCATGATTTCAAAGGAGGGGTTTGACTGAATAGCAGAGAAGGGAAGACGCCAATAATCTTATATGGGAAGTAGGGTTGGCGAACGCTTGTAGGTCTATCATGCTTGGCAATGAGGTAAATGCTTGAAGTTCACTTCGCTCCATTTAAGTGCTAGTTTTGATGATTCGTTTTGCTTAGACACCACGTGTCAAGATAAGAAGAAGATTTTCAAACTGTCAGACGCACACTTTTAAAGATAGGTTAGATTTCAGATTTGATTGTTGACTATCAACATATTTTGATTTATTTATCTACTTAAATATAGATAATTTATATTAGAGTTTGTAAGAGGCACTTTATTTGAGCAAGTAGGGCTTTAGTCCCCAATTTGTATTAATTAGGTATATTTTATTTGATTTCACATTTGTCCTGAAGGATTTATTATTATTAGGGTCTATTGATAAGAATAATAGCAGTACTTTGGCCTGTATAGCAGCTTCTAACTTTAGTTTGTATGCGTACCGCGAATGATAGGGGGGGAGGGTGTATGAATGAATTGGTGCAATGAATGTAGAAGAAGGTTAAAAACAATTATACTATTAGACGAAAGGTACTTTAGAATAGGGTCAGGGAACTTAATAGGCTCGATTTTAATTTTGATTTCTTTATTTTTAGGATCGATAACCTCACAGGACTGTACAACTCTATTAATAGGAAGGAATTCGCTCCATTTTGTTAGGTCTCCTTCTAAGGGAGTATAGGTATGATTTCTTTTATTAGAGTAATCAATCACCCTATTTCATTATATCAACTTGAATTTTAAGAGTCATAGACAATGATCATGTCTTGATTTTCAGACTGGAAGATTGTGGGAGGTTATTGTGATATAATTGTAAATATTCAGAGTAATTATCATCATGTTTTATTTATGGTTTTGCATATAGACAGCTCGAGTTAGGATATATATATATAGAGGTAATTGGAAGTTGTTAGTTAGTTAGAAAGTTCCGTTTCTTTAATAAAGAATTGTTCATCGTCGTATCACGATTCCCTTAAAGAAACAAAACATGGTGGCAGAGGTGGCAGCGTAAAAGCGGTAAAAGCGTAAAAGCAATTATCAAAATTATAAAGTTGAAATATAAGTGAATTTTTTTTTTAAGAAAAGAAAAAAAAAAGGCTAATTATATGCAGATAGCTGCTCCAGAAGGATTTAATTTTTGTAAACCTAATGAATGGCCGATATGGTTCAAAAGATTTCAAAGATATAGAATCGCTTCAGGACTTTCAGAGAAAAGTGAAAATGAGCAAGTAAATGCTCTGATTTACATAATGGGCGATAAAGCAGAAGAAATTTTGATCTTATTTAATTTAAGTGAAGCACAAATTAATGACTATAAACTTGTAGTGTCCAAATTTCAGGACTATTTTATAGGAAAAAGAAACGTTATATATGAAAGAGCAAAATTCAATAGAAGAAGTTAAGGGGAGACCGAACCTGTGGAGGAATTTATAACCAATCTCTACGTGCTGGCAGAAAACTGCAGCTATGGTATCTTAAAAGAAGAGATGATCAGGGATCGGTTGGTAGTTGGAGTGAAAAACTTTAATCTTTCTGAGAAATTACAGTTGGAATCGGAACTTACCTTGGAGAAGGCAATCCAGATAGTGCGCCAATCAGAAAGTGTAAAAAATCAACAAAAAGAAATTAGGCAAGACACTGAAAATCGGAACGTGGATGTGATTGGCAGGAAAGGAGGGAGAAATGGCACAATATTTCAGAAAACAAGAATGAAAGGTACAAAAACGTACAATTCTAATTTTCCAAAGAATCCTCAAGGATGGTCTTCTAATGAGAAACGTAAATGTTTCCGATGTGGATATTACCAAGGGCATTCGAAAGAACAATGTCCTGCTAAGGATGCTATTTGCAACAAGTGCAGAAAGAAAGGTCATTTTGCCAAGGTTTGTCACACTGAAACCGTACAAGAAGTATCAAGCTCCCAAAATTATGCATTCATTGGAATAGTGGGAATGCAGGAGAATGCGGAAGATAAGTGGTGTGAAGTGATAAAGGTGAATGACCAGCCCATAAAATTCAAAATCGATACGGAGCAGAGGTTTCGGTTATGCCAGAAGGGATATACTTGCAACATTTTGGATACCTTAAGATGGAGAAGGCCGATAAGAATCTTTTTGCTGTTTCCATAGACGCTATATTGGATAATTTTAGGAATTTCGGCTGCTATTTTCCTGAGGTGCTGAAGATGAAAAGAAAACCTTCTCAAAAATGACACTTTCCAGTCACAAAAGTAGACATTTAAAGAATTTAAAAATATATATACGCATAAGAATTCAAATCAAGTTTTTACATATATGAATATAGCGAATGTTAAAGACGTGAAAATCGACGCAATAGGAAAAAGTTTGCTTATGCAAATTTATAATGACTTAGAGTCATTGTGGCACATAATTGAGTTTTTTTTTTTCGAAGGGATTGCAGCTAAAGTTAGCGATTTATTGTATCTCCCTCAACCGAAGGAATACGGCAGTGAGACTTGTCTTCAACCTCCCCGTCAGAAGTATCCTTGGCGCCGTGGACGTCCTCTTGTGAAGCGTTGAGTTCATTATTCTACTATGGAAAACAGAAAATTTGATGCTGTTGCCTTCAACAATTTAAAGAGTAAACTCGTTGGTTATGTCGAAGGAAAAGGGATCTTGGTTTATGATGGAATAAAACGGTGTTGTAATGTGTATGAGTTGTCTGAACAAACTCGCTACGACTTACAAGTTGAACTGGATGTTTATTCAATCTAGCAATCTTCTTATATACAAGATAGAGATAAAAAGGAAATAATTTACATAAGTTTTTTAAAACAATTGACAAATGGAATAATTTTGCATGGTTAACAATAGGTAACAATTATAACACTTAACATAGGTTATTTACATATCACAACATGTTTCCCCTCTGCTACAACAATTAAAGAATGTCACGAATCTAGACAACCATCAACAATCAGATAAGGCAAATCAAAAGGCGGTTGACATGCCTCCCCTCTGCTTAAAAACCAAATCTTTGTGGTTTTCTTAGCTCTCTTCCAAACCTTGAAAACCGGGGCCTTCCGGATGGTTCTGGTGCAATCCCAGCGGATGTAGTCGCGCCTTCCCTCTGGTCAATATTGGTCTCTTCACTTGACCGCTGTATCGGGGCTGTGGATGACTCGCCCATCGTTGGACTGTCGCACTGCGGATTTTGAGCTTCTGGGGAGTCGGTAATTGGTTCTGAAGACAACTGCCTTTTTTCGTAGCCTCCATCCCTTGGCCTAATAAATTGTTGATTTCTTATCAACCTATTTCCCGATGGTGTCACAACTTCAAAGCTCTGAGGAGAATCAGCCTGCGCTGAAATCTTCACCGGTGTCCATGTCTCCCTTGGATGTATTTGACACCATGCATCCTCTCCTACATTGACCTTGGGATAGCTTTTACTATTTCTGTCATACTGCTCTTTCATTGAGCTCTGTCTTTTTCTTTTGGCATTCTCTATACTTCTCCAATTAGTTTGATAGGGTCTATATAGCGGTGTAATTCTGGGGATCTGACATCGAAGGCTCCTCGATAAACATAGCTGTGCGGGTGACGGTAGGTCATTTTTTGGTGTATTCCTATATGCCAGAATAGCCAGATATGGGTCGGACCCTTCATCTCTACATTTGATTAGTTGATTTTTTATTGTTTGAATGTTTCTCTCGGCCAGACCATTAGATCTATGAAGGTGTGGACTTGAAAATAGCTGTTTTATACCCCATCTTATACAGAAGTCAGTCATAATCTCTGAGCGAAACGGTGGTCCATTGTCGGACATCATGGTTTCCGGAATCCCGAATCGTGCAAATGTTTCTCTCAATTTATTTTTTACATTAATCGCCGTAGGTGGGTCCAATGTAAATACCTCCGGGTAGCCACTATATCTGTCGACCACTAACAAATGGGGCTTTTTCTGAATATAAAATATGTCCAATGATACTGTCTGCCATGGATAATCTGGAACTGGGAAAGGTTTTAACGGCTGCCGTATTTTTGATTTCTGATGTTTTTGACAAATTTCACAATTTTTTACTTTTTCAGCAATGTCGATGGACATTCTCGGCCAAAATAAAGATTCTCGCGCCAAACCCTGAATTGCAGATATCCCTTGGTGCGATTGGTGCAACAAATTAAGCATATTATTCCTTTGTGTCTTCGGAATCACTATGGCCGATCCTATACATAATAGATCATTCCATAAATACAAACGGTGTCTGAAATCGAAAAATACTTTGGCATCTTCATCGACGTCCTTTTTGCATATAGGCCATCCCTCAATCACATAATCGATTACTTTAACCAAAGCAGGATCCTCTCGGGTATCTTTCTGCATCGCTACCAGTTTTTCGTCAGAGATATTAACACGTACCATCTTGACCATTCTTTTGTCTTCAAGAAAAGGCGTTGGTAGTTCGTCCATGGGGTGAGTATCCCTGGATAGGGTATCAGCCACAATCAAGTATTTTCCTGGTTTGTACTGCAATTTGAAGTCAAATGCTATAAGCTTCATTACTAATCTTTGTAGACGCGGAGATATATCACTCAGCGGTTTTTTGACTAGAGGCAATAAAGGCTGGTGATCCGTCTGTACAACGAAAGTGTGTCCTGACAATAGATATTCGAACTTTTTGCATCCATAATAAACACTCAGTAACTCCTTCTCAATCTGAGAGTACTGTTTCTGCGAGTCGCTAAATGACGCGGATGCGAATGCTAGAGGTCGATCTTCCTGTAGCAGAGCAGCTCCCATTGCATCTTTGCTGGCATCACACTGCAAAATCAGCATCTTGCTTTTGTCAAAATGTGCCAACGAAGGAGCATTCCTCACGCATTCCTTAATATGATCGAATTCCCCATCCTGTTTAGGCCCCCAATGCCAGACAATATTCTTTCTTAATATTCCTCTTATATTGGATGTGGACGCAGCTAAATTTGGAATGAATTTTCCTAAGTAATTATAAAGACCCATGATTCTTTGCAGCGACTTTTTATCCTCTGGCCTTTTAAAGGTAATTAATTTATCAATCTTATTTGGCTCTGGATCAATTCCATTTTGTGATATCACATGGCCCAAGAAACGAACTTTCGTTAGACATATTTGAGCCTTTGTTAAATCAAATTTGATATTTTTTTCTTTTGCTTTTTCTAGAATTCCCTTTAATTTTTTATTGTGCTCTTGAATGGTATCCGCATATATCAGCAAATCGTCTACATATGTAATATTTTGAAAGCTATCCCTAAAGATATTCGTCATTTTCTCAACAAAAATTTGTGCCGATATTTTCAAACCAAATGGCAATCGGTTATATCTGAATTTGCCAAATGGCGTGGTCATCACCAACAGATCTCTGCATTCCTTTGCAACCGGAATATGCCAATAGGCTGATTTCACGTCTAACACGGTATAATACTTAGCTTTGGGTATCTCGTGCAATAGTTCAGCTGGAGCCGGAGTCTGGAAATGTCTTCCCACAAGGGCCTCATTTAATTTCCGAGGATCCAGGCATATTCTGATTTGACCAGATTTTTTTTTACAACGACCATAGGATGAGACCACTCTGTTTCATGATATATTTTTGTTACGATTCCTTGCTTCACCATCTTTTCCAATTCAGACTGAACTTCGGCTCCGAGGCTTGTTGGGATGCGCCTGGGAGGGACTTGCACAGGAGAATATTCAGGCTTTGTGTAAATCTTACATTCCGAGTTGATTAATCCTACTCCTTGAAATACTTCGTGGTATTGTTCGAGGATATTTTGAGTTTCAGAACACAATTTCATTTCATCCGTGTTTATATGATTAATTCGCCTCAATATTTCAAGCTTCTCGCAAGTATCGCCCGTGATAAGTATCTGCGCTTCTACATCGGCTACGATAAATTCAAACATTCCTTTCTTTTCACCATATTGGCATAGCACATTGCATTTGCCGACGATAGGCAATTCTGTATTTCCATATGCGAACGCCTTTAATGACGTGGGTCTGATTTCTGGTCTTGATGGCCATTGGTTTATTACTTTAAGAGGAAGCACATTTATCTGTGCGCCAGTGTCCAAATGTACCGTGGTCTTCTTGCCATTAATTATTATTACCGCGGACCACTTGTCCGACCGAACAGTCTTTACAGAAACTTCATTTAGATTTATCACGTCACAGGATTCTTCAGCTTCACTTTCCGCTAAGAGATTTCTTATACGTTTTGTTCGGCAAACTACTGAGAAATGATTGGTTTTTCCGCATGCATTACATTTCTTCCCATATGCTGGACACTTTCCATACTTGTGTCGTTGTCCACACCACTTACATGGTTCTATTATTCTTTCTCTTCTCGGGTTTATACCGCTTGGTCCTGCTTCTGCATTTTCCATTCGAATTGTATCTTTCACCCAATTACGTTTTTCAATTTTTTCAATCATTTTTTGCTCATTCAACGATGCTACTTGTGAACATGTTGACTCGGAGATCACAGCTATCGAAATTGCCCTTGGTAGTGTCAACTGTGGATCTTCTAACAATTTTCTTTTCACTTCTCGGTCAAGTATTCCAATTATAAGGCGATCCCTTATGAGAGATTCTGTTAAATTCTCGAATTCACATTCTTGTGCCAGATGCTTTAATTCTGTGACAAATTCCATGATTCCCTGCCTTTCCTTTTGTACACAGGTAAAAAATGCATTTCTCCTTTGAATCGTATTTTTGAAGGGCTTAAAATGGTTCGTAAGCATATCAAGCATTTCCTTTACATTTGGGTAGGTATCATTTTCACTTATGTGAAATGTTTTGTATATCATCACTGTTTTCTCACCAGCAATATGCTTCAAGATTGCTCGCTGACGCACCAGCGGCATGCTTTCTAAATTTACCGCTATTGCAAAAATTTCAAACGACTCTCTCCAGGTTTCCCATTTTTTCTCGTTGCTGTACGGGACAAATTCCGCCGGCGGCTTAATTCCTTCCATTCTACTCAATGTTGAATTAATCTGTTTTAATTCGATACTTTTGTCGACTGCGCCATGTTGTAATGTGTATGAGTTGTCTGAACAAACTCGCTACGACTTACAAGTTGAACTGGATGTTTATTCAATCTAGCAATCTTCTTATATACAAGATAGAGATAAAAAGGAAATAATTTACATAAGTTTTTTTAAAACAATTGACAAATGGAATAATTTTGCATGGTTAACAATAGGTAACAATTATAACACTTAACATAGGTTATTTACATATCACAACAAACGGCAGCATCGAAACAACGCCAACCACCCAATCTAAAGAATTTGAAGAGTCAGGAGGCCATTCAAAGGGAAAAACAGGAATACTACTTTGATCGAGCAAAAAGGAGTACGAGAGCTGCCTCCATTGGAGGTAAATGATCGAAGTTGGCTGACGGACCTTAAAACTCCCGGAGTCATCATTTCCAGAGCAGATACTCCTAGATCATATATGGTTGATTCACCGAGGGGAAGAGTTGGAAGCGATTTCTTCCATCTACTTCCTACTGGTCAGAGGTCTCCAGGGTCTCCAGACTTCGAGCCAGACGAAGAGCCATATATAAATTACCCAGAAGCCAACACACACACTTCAGATGCTCCTACGGATGTGACCGATTCATCAACATCTCCTAAAGAAGCACTCTATGGGACTCGCTCTGGAAGAACAGTTCGTCCGCCCAGACATTTTGGAGATGACTAGAGCTAATCTCTAAGAGGGGAGATATCACAGTTATGATCAGACCAGAAAAGCCCACAAAACTTCTCCTCAGTAGAGGGAACGGAGAGGTATCAGGCGAACTTTGTGCTAGGTGGGGGGATTTAGTTGTCGACGTCGCAATCTAAGTGTACAGCGACAAACCTCGGATAACCGATCTGACATCGTAGTTTACGACGCGTTAAGCGTGGCTGAGATGAGGGTGATTCAGTCGGGAGGTTGGGAAGGATCGGCACGTTGGAAGCTCTTTTATATATTGCGCAGCCTGGAACCAATCCCCTATGGACAGATTTGGAACATGTGGTGGGTAAAGAAATCGAATTCCCTATAACTCCTTGTCTCTAAGTCAAAGTCTAAAGGGGTTTTCTAATGAGGGTTAACAATGAGAGCGGGCAAGAGACAAAGTTACGATTAGACGAGGCGATTCCGTCTACAGACTTTAGGTACCAATTAGCAAAGTGACAGATGGACTGTCCAGATTCTTTGCGTTTTATATCGCCCCAGGCTAGCAAAAGTTAATCACCTAATTAAAGACTATAGTCTACCGTACGGTTAGTTAGAACGAATTCAAGTCTAAATATCAGTTAGTAAGTAGAATTTTTTTTTTAACGAGAGTAACTCATTATAAGATAAGATAAATTTTAAATTAGTAGGACACCTAAATGAACTTTTGAAGCAGATTGCCAGAACAAGCCAATATAGCGTTCCAGATTTAAAAGGGAAGAATTTTTTTTTTTAAGGGAAGATCGATTTGGCCATGAAATGGCCTAGAGCAATGAGTTGATTTTATTTTATTTTGGACATAGAGTCAAAATTTTTCAGAGAGATATAAGGAACTCGAGTGGGAAGATGTATCACAAAGTATGAGTTAGACCTAGGTTGTTAATCATCATAATTTATTTTCAGGGTTAATTTTTTTTAAGTGGATTTGTTGGTCAAAAATATGAGTACACATTCTATAGATAATCTAAACAATGTTTAGTAGAGGTTAACTACAATGTTCAGCTAAAGAACAAAGATAGGTGAGATTGTCATCACGATAAGGTAATTTGGAAATAATCTGGCTTAGGGAAGTAATTGACTACCAAGATTTCCTTTCCTATAAATTTTCTCTTGGATTGAGAGGGACGGGGAACACGCCAGACAAACACTCCCAGTGACGAGTTGGTAAGAATAAAGTTTTAAGATATTACATATGAATTTTGAAATACTAGTGAGATGACCTAGACCCTCAGTGCATATCTATTCGTTTTATTATTTTATATACTCATTATTACCATATATCATGTATCATTCCTTTTATTATATTCATGTATATTTGTATATATAGAAAGCACGATTCGAATTATAGATGTGTGACATTTTGGTAGCAGCGTTGTTATCATCTTCAGGAAAAATGCACTAAACAAGCTTTAACCACTGCATATATATATATTTTGTTTATTTACCATAATATATTCCCATATCAATGTTATTTACCTCCCATATATCATATTTTTCAAGAAGTTTGGCATATTTACTATACAGAGGTAATATTTACTCATTTAATGTATCATCCACCATGTTTACCCTTCTTCCTTAATTATCTGCATGTATATTCATATATAGATAAGTCACAGTTTGAGCTTTAGACTACAAAAAGATAAGAGAACGAGACCGATTCCAGAACAAATAATTAATATGTGTGACATTTTGGTAACAGCATCTTCGGACAAATGTACCGAATGAAGAATTTAATCACAATTTATATATTCATCTGTTTACGATAGTATATCCTATATATATATATCAAACCATTCCCTTTCTATTTATAGTAAATATCCATTTTAAGAATTTTTTTTTTATTTAACATCGCGTATATCTACATTGCTCCATTTTGGCATACATCGTATCCGTGCAACTTTGATATGTATATTCACTTCCCACGTTTCTGTTTGCCCTATTATTGATGTCATTTGATGGGAGCTGCAATTTTATTTTTTATTATCATTATCTTATGTGACCATGTATAGTCATTCCTTTGCTGTCGTATGCATCATATAGAGTTAATAAAGTTTTTTTTTTTTAGATGTGTTTTAGGAATTGGGCACATCTACATTTACACGCACAATTCCTTGGCGCCCGTAATTATTATGTTTATCCCGAATGGCCTAAGAATCTGTTTGCACAGAATCTGTGTATAGACCACCCCCATCTCCACCCATAGGGACTACGGCCGGGAATGTGTGGAGTCGACTCACATCTGGGCCAAGACTCCCCGGAATACAGACAGCGAAAGGGTGGGCTTAGTACTTTGCCCATTAAATGGTAGGATAGAATTTTCCTTCAGTAATTACGATGAGTTAACCTGTCCCAGGTTCCATGGCCCGTTTGTTCCCCCTTTGCCTGAGTGTCGGTGATTGAATACTGGTATCATAAAAAAATGCATTCCTCCCAATTTCATATTTCTCATAGAGTATGAACAGATATGAATTGGAATAAACACATTTTTCACTCTGGCAGGGGAGGAATTGTTGGGCCAGATTTTCCACCAAACAGACCCAACAAAGATGTAAACATTTACATCATATATATATATACAGTGTCTTGCCGGAATGTTTGCTGTCCAGGTGGAAGTCCCACAACAATGGCCGACGGTGCTTTAAAGGTCAAGGCAGGGGAGGACACAGCCCTGGACGTGTATCCCAAGATCTGCTGTAGGAAGATGTAATCGGCCCTGTTTAAGTAGCCAGAAGACCGATGCAGACAGAACCAGAGGAAGACCAGGAACCGGGAAGGCATCGAGTTGGAGATGACACCTATGCCTTTAAAGTTCACCCACAGTATAAATGGAGAGCTGGTGGACAATGGAGAAGCTGCCTCGACAAGAAAGAAGAGGACTTTGAGCATTCTTCTTTGTTAAACCAGCCCATTTCTTCACCTTTTTTTAAATTTTTTTTTGTATATAACTTATGATATCACATTCAGATAGATCGGGCATATTTAGTATTTTTAGAGTTTCTTAAAGATGAAATTATTATGTAAATTTCTCAGAGGGGCAAGCATGATAGATTTTATTTAATTCCATCACTAATCTAAATCATCTCTTGATAAGAAAGATAATTTAAAATTTCTTTAATATTTATTTTATTCTAAAATAAATAAAATCAACCACAAACATAGTTAGATAAAATAGGTGTGTCTAGTTATTTAAATTTCTTGAAGAAGAAATTATTATTAAATCTCTCATAGGTTGAGCATGTATATTTGTTATTTCAAAATTTTCTCTTAAAAAAAATAAATAAATAATAATAATAATATTATTTTTTATTCCAAAAAATTTTTTCTCTTTAAAAAAAAATAAAAAAATAATAATATTATTATTTTCTTTTAAATATTCAAAGAATAGTTATATATAAATTTTATTACTCTGTAAGAAAATTTTACATTGAGGGCGCTGTTTGAAAAACAAGGCTAGTCTTGATCAAACCTTCAGCGAGACCGGATCGAGTTCTTTTATCGGGGAGGACGCCCCGAGCGATAAGGGTTGCCGAGGCAAGCTTTAGGAGGGCATGTAATGAAGGCGCTTGGTAAGTCTTTCACATCTTAAGTTTCTTAAATATATAGACATAAAGAGGTTCGTATAGAAACCATGGTAAAAACCATGGTAGACATCAAATTTTGATAGACTCGACTATTTAAGATATATGATGAATTGAGGTTTCAATCTTATGTTTTCTTAAAGGTATTAATTATTATTGATTGATCATTTTATCTAGATGCGGTAACTTGATAGAATTATCAAATTATAGACTGTCAGTCAAATTTTTGCTGTCTACAAATAAATAATTTTCTTGTGTAATTTTCTATAGAAATGAATAAAATTTAATGTTCAATACTTTTTTTTCAAAGCCTGTTCATTGCTATCTACAAATAGAAAAAGGAGCTCTGTAAATTTCATAATGATAAATAAAATTTTATGTTTAGTATTTTTTAAGGCGTATTGGTGATATTTTTTTAATCAAAATACAAAACATGTGTGTATCCTTGGTGTGTGATATATTCCTTTATGTATGCATCAGGGTTTAACCACTGAGCTAGTTAGGAAATAAAGAGGGACGTTCTTATGGGATGCTAAGAACGGATCTAACACATCTTCTACTTTAAAGTTTTGCGCAATTGATCGCCTGCTTCCATCCTCTTCGTCTGTTATTTGATTTAAAAATAGCCTTTCAAAATCCTCATCCCAATCAGTTTCTGGTAAGGGTCCCCTAGATAAGCCATCGGCGTCCAGATGCTTCTTTCCTGATTTATGTATTATATCGAAGTCATATTCTTGAATTTTTAATGCCCATCTTGCCAATCGACCTGTTGGATCCTTCAAGTTTTTGAGCCAGCATAAGGCGTGATGGTCTGTTACTATTTTAAAGTGTCTTCTATAAAGGTAGGGCCGTAATTTTGACATTGACCAGACAACGGCCAGACATTCTTTTTCAGTTGTTGAATAATTTTGCTCCGCTTTACTTAGGGTACGACTCAAATATGAGATCACCTTCTCTTCACCACCGATGTCTTGGACCTATGCCGATGTTGGACGCATCAGTATGAACATAAGTGGGCGCATTTGGATTGAAGTGACCTAAAATTGGTGGACTTAATAGTGCTGTTTTTAGGGTTTGAAACGCTTCCTCTTGTCTTTCTGTCCAGGTAAATGATACACTTTTTTTTATAGGTTGGTCAAAGGGTCAGCAATTTTTGAGAAATCTTTGATAAATTTCCTATAATATGAACACATTCCCAAAAATGATTGTACTTCTTTGACCTTTTTGGGCCGAGGAAAATTTCTGACAGCTTTGATGTTATGTTCCGCGGGTTTTATACCATGTTTGTTCGTTATATAGCCGAGAATCTCCAATTCTTCAAAAGCAAATCGGCATTTTTTGTAGTTTAACCTTAAATTAGATTCACGAAAACATCTAAAAACAGCTTCAAGTCTTTTGAGGTGCGTTGGAAAATCCGGGCTATATATGATAACATCATCCAGATAACACAAACAAATTTGCCATCTTAGATTTCCAAGCATATTCTCCATATTTCTCTCAAAGGTAGCAGGCGCGTTACAAAGTCCAAAAGGCATCACGTTGAATTCATATAATCCATGCGCTGTAGTGAAAGCTGTTTTCTCTTTGTCTCTTTCTTCGACATCAACTTGCCAATATCCAGATCTGAGGTCTTGCTGAGAAGTATGTAGATCCTTGGAGAGTATCCATAACTTCGCCTATTCTAGGGATCGGATAGACATATTTTACTGTCACATTATTCAGTTTTCTGTAGTCCACACAAAATCTGTATTTACCATCTCGCTTCTTGACCAATATTACTGGAAAAGACCAGGGGCTAGAAGATGGCCTAATTATGCCTTCTGTAAGCATCTCGTCAATTCGCTCTTTTATAATATCTCGTTCTATAGCACTTACCCGGTAAGGCTTGTGTTTAATTGGCTTCACGTCTTCTGTGTCTATCCGATGTTTTGCCAAATTGGTTCTCCCTAATCTCGACGAAAACAGATCTCCATACCTTTCTAAAACTTGTTTTAACTCCTTCTGTTCCTTTGGTGAAAGATTTTCGTTTACTTGGAATCTAGGTTCTTCGTTCTCTTCTACCTCTCTTTCTCGACTCACATTTATTTTCGCTGGACTACTTCCAAAAGCCAATGTTTGGTTTTTCATTATTTTTAACGGTCGAGGATACGGATTAGTTATCCAGATATGTGTTTCCCTATTTATAACATTGATCAAGCTTCTTGCTAGACGAAGTCCATTTGTTTGAAACATTTTGCTGCTCTCCTCGATAATATATTCCCCATCCTCTGTTTCTACCAATGCCTTGATCAGTTTAATAGAACATTCCGGTACAATGGAATCCTTGGCACTCTTTATTTTAAACATTTCAAAATTGCTTTCGTCATGATTATTCGTCAAATCGTATTTTATAGTTTCTTGCTTATATACAATCTATTTTCGCGTTCATTTTCTTAAGGAAATCTCTTCCAAGAATTAATGTCCGTAAATGCGTTTTCAATATCACAAATTTGTGTGATAATGTTTCGTCATCAATTTTTATATTTAAAAATATACTTCCTACCATGTCTAATTTTTTTCCATCGGGTCCTGCACAAGTTTTTGCGAGATTACTTATACCATGGCCTGTATCGAGGGCCGTTCTGAGGTCGACCACTGAGAGGTCAGCGCCTGTATCAACCAAAGCTTCAAAAGTCCCTATCTTGTCCACATGAATTTTTAATTTGTATTTAGGGCCCAACTTCTTGATTCCATTTATCGTCGACTTGCTTTGATTGACAGATTCAGGCGCGACGCTTAGTTTAAATCTTCCAACACGGAATATCTATTCCGGGTAGGAATATTTGTCTGTGGGCTATGACATACATCAGCATAAAGCCGAGGTCCCGATTTATCTGATATTCCATTCATTTGGCATTTCTCTTTGACCTTCTCTTGGGTAGCTGTTGGATCCTCTTCTAGGATTCTTATAAACTTAACCCTACAATAACGGGCCACGTGCCCTGGCTTGTTACACTTAAAGCAGATTGGTCTTCCATCTTCCGTCCTATTTTTGTTCACTTCTTGGCTTTTATTGTAGGTGTTTCTCTGAAGGTTTGGTTTCGGCACAAAGTTTGGATTATAAGGACGTCTAGGGGTAGAGGGCTTGGGAAAGTTGTTTCGATACTGCCTGGGAGTAGGAGGGGAGTCATTCTTGTAATTATTGTAAACAGGGGCTTGGGGCCTGGAAGTGGTCTGATAGTTTCGCGTGGCAGTCGGCGGCACGTTCCTCGATTGTTGTTGGGGTCTAGAATTGCGTGGACCGTTATATAGGTTTCTGGATTTCTCCACACGTTCCCGATACTTCTTTTCAAAGGAATCCATTTTCTTGCACACGACGAGAAGTTCATCGGTCGTTTTAGGAGGGTTCAGGTAGAGCGCGAATGAGTACTCTTTTTTCAGTCCTCCAATGACATGTTCGATTTTCGTTTCTTTTTCCATTGCGGGGTCAACCTTGTTGCACAACACTAAGATGTCTTCCGCGAACCTGATTGCTGGTTCATTCCAGTGTTGCATTCTGCTTGGCTTCATTCTTAATTCCTCTGTATTCGCGTCCAGAGAAAAGTCCTGAATGAGGCGGATTTTAATATTTTCCCAACTCGTGAAACTAGCTTTGTGCAAATTTAACCAGGTTTTAGCACTTCCCTTCATGTTCATGGAGGCATAACGGGCAATTATGTAGTCTGCCCAATGGTACAGGAAGCCAATCTCTTCGAGGGATTCTATCCATGGGCGAGGGTCGTCTGTCCCGTCATATTTCGGAATTTCTATATTGGGGTTCAAAGCAACTGGTTCGAAACCAGCATCTCTACCAATTGTTGCACCAAGTTGAAGCTTTGCATGGTCGTCGACCTTGGTTTCTTCCTTCTTGGTGTTATACACGTTTCCCGAGCGGGTTTCCATATTAAAAGTAAATAAATAAAATTAAATAAAAATAAATTACCTTTTAAAGTTATTGTGTTTATTTATTCTTGTCTTCCTTGTAGGTTGCGATCCGCACTCTTCGTCTAGCTCCTCCCCCGCTCCAATCAGCAATAAAGATCCCTATATATAGTCACGACCGTCATGGGCCGGTTCTGTCACGGATGCGCGCGCATCATCATTATGATCATTATCATTATATAATGATAATAATAATAATAATTATTATTATTATTATCAACATATATAGTCACGACCGTCTTTCCACCGTCAATTCCTCAATTCCTCATGTCACGGATGCGCGCGCATCATCATTAGTATAATATAAAAAGCCAACAATGAAGAATGAATGTAAGATAAAAAGCCAACAATGAAGAGTAAATATGATATAAAAAGCCAACAATGAAGAATGAATGTAAGATAAAAGCCAACAATAAAGAGTAAATGTAATATAAAAAGCCAACAATGAAGAATAAATGTAAGATAAAAAGCCAACAATGAAGAGTAAATATAATTTAAAAAGGCAACAATGAAGAATAAATGTAAGATAAAAAGCCAACAATGAAGAGTAAATATAATATAAAAAGCCAACAATGAAGAATGAATGTAAGATAAAAAGCCAACAATGAAGAGTAAATATGATATAAAAAGCCAACAATGAAGAATGAATGTAAGATAAAAAGCCAACAATGAAGAGTAAATGTAATATAAAAAGCCAACAATGAAGAATAAATGTAAGATAAAAAGTCAACAATGAAGAGTAAATATAATATAAAAAGCCAACAATGAAGAGTGAATGTAAGATAAAAAGCCAACAATGAAGAGTAAATGTAATATAAAAAGCCAACAATGAAGAATGAATGTAAGATAAAAAGCCAACAATGAAGAGTGAATGTAATATAAAAAGCCAACAATGAAGAATGAATGCAAGATATAAAGCCAACAATGAAGAGTGAATGTAAGATAAAAAGCCAACAATGAATAGTAAATGTAATATAAAAAGCCAACAATGAAGAATGAATGTAAGATAAAAAGCCAACAATGAAGAGTAAATATAATATAAAAAGCCAACAATGAAGAGTGAATGTAAGATAAAAAGCCAACAATGAAGAGTAAATGTAATATAAAAAAAGCCAACAGAGTGAATGTAAGATAAAAACCCAACAATGAAGAGTGAATGTAATATAAAAAGCCAACAGAGTGAATGTAAGATAAAAAGCCAACAATGAAGAGTAAATATAATATAAAAAGCCAAAAATGAAGAGTGAATGTAAGATAAAAAGCCAACAATGAAGAGTAAATATAATATAAAAAGCCAACAATGACGAGTAAATCTCTATATATATAAAAATGAATGTTTGTCTGTTTGTTTGTATGTCCGGTATACAAATTCGCAGTAGTTCACTAATTCAAACAAAAATTTCCATACATAGGTAAAAAATACGGGGAAGACGATAGGCTATTTAAAAATATATATAAATCAATTATTAAAACTATATATTTTTAGTCAGAAAATGATGATGACGATATTGCTGTATCATGTTTGATTATCAGATACAAAATTATATCGGGAAAAATTCCAAAAAGCAGAGACCACGGGTGGAACCAGTTCATTATTTTGTACGCAGGAACAAAATTCTAACAGAAAAACATTCATTCGAGCAGAAAACAAAAGCCAGATCATCTTTCTATAAAAATATCGCTTCTCAGACACAAAGTTTGCAGCGGGACGTTTCACAAGTGTGACATCCACGGCGCCAATTTATAATGGTAACGAATAGTATTTGAATAAAAACATATAATCGGGTAAAACCCGGGCGTTGCCCGGGTCATTCGTCATCAACATATATAGTCACGACCGTCTTTCCACCGTCAATCAATTCCTCAATTCCTCATGTCACGGATGCGCGCGCATCATCATTAGTATATTATAAAAAGCCAACAATGAAGAATGAATGTAAGATAAAAAGCCAACAATGAAGAGTAAATATGATATAAAAAGCCAACAATGAAGAATGAATGTAAGATAAAAAGCCAACAATAAAGAGTAAATGTAATATAAAAAGCCAACAATGAAGAATAAATGTAAGATAAAAAGCCAACAATGAAGAGTAAATATAATATAAAAAGCCAACAATGAAGAATGAATGTAAGATAAAAAGCCAACAATGAAGAGTAAATATGATATAAAAAGCCAACAATGAAGAATGAATGTAAGATAAAAAGCCAACAATGAAGAGTAAATGTAATATAAAAAGCCAACAATGAAGAATAAATGTAAGATAAAAAGCCAACAATGAAGAGTAAATATAATATAAAAAGCCAACAATGAAGAGTGAATGTAAGATAAAAAGCCAACAATGAAGAGTAAATGTAATATAAAAAGCCAACAATGAAGAATGAATGTAAGATATAAAGCCAACAATGAAGAGTGAATGTAAGATAAAAAGCCAACAATGAATAGTAAATGTAATATAAAAAGCCAACAATGAAGAATGAATGTAAGATAAAAAGCCAACAATGAAGAGTAAATATTGTTGGAAACTGAATGCTACGACAGCTAGCGCCACACTGGACTAATCATCATCACAACTGTTTGTTTACCTTCTTCTCTATATTACAATAACTGTTCGCTACCATAACTTTGCTTTTCTTGCTAAATGGATAATAAAGATTATTATCATATAATCCTCAACGTCCTCATGCCTTCCTACAAGCTGTAAGTACCTAAATCTTACAACAATTAGATTATGAGACTGAGTATTGCATGAAATTCAACTAACGAGTTAAGACAAAGAAAAAAGGCTTAGCAAAAATGGCGTCACTCCCGAGCCACGATGTAACCCTAAATAAGCTCGACGGCTATAACTACTCACTATGGTCTTTCAAAATTGAAATGCTCTTGCAAAAGGAAGATCTTTGGGAAGTTGTCACCGAAAATATTCCAGATGAACCTAAAATCGAATGGAAAAAGAAAGACTCAAAAGCTAGAGCTATCATTAATCTAAGCATCGCCGACTCACAAATAGTGCATGTCAAAAACCTACTAACAGCCAAAGCTACCTGGGACACTCTTAAAAATATCTATGAAAGAAAAACACTCTCAGGAAAAATTTATTTGCTAAGGAAGCTATACAGCTTAAAACTCGAAGAAGACAAAGACATGCAACAGCACATCACTACCATGATGGAACTTGTTGACAAACTGCGAACCATTGGCGAAACACTAAAGGACTCTCACATCACGGCTATACTGCTTTGCTCGCTTCCAAAGAGCTACTCCAATCTCATCACGATGTTGGAATCAAGGCCTGATGACGAGCTAACGCTTGAATTCACCAAGAACAAACTCCTTGATGAACACACACGCAGAGTAGAAAGCTCGAAAGACGAAAGCACCGGATCAAAAGCCTTAAAAAGCCTCCACGGAGCTTCAAGCCAAAGAAGAGAAAAAGAGAAGAAATTCTGTTCTTTCTGCCACAAACCAAACCACTCCAAAGAAGAATGTTGGCACTATCAAAAGCGAAACAACAGCAACAAAGAGTACAAATATGAAAACTTCAGAAGAGGAAACGTACCAAAGTACACAAATCAGTCGAGTGTCACCCAAGAACAACCAACAAATCAGAGAACAACAAAAGGACCTAACCCAAAAGCTCTCAATTGCACTCAACGAGAAGCAAGTGTACACAACTGGTTCATCGACTCTGGAGCCACATCTCATATGGCGTACGATGAAAGCTTCTTCACTGAACTTAACAGAGAACAAACACAAAATGTTGTGGTTGCTAATGGCAATAAGCTGCAGGTCAAAGGGATAGGACAAGGAGAAATCAAAGTCATCACACCCCAAGGAAAGACTGACACCTTACTTCTCACAAAAGTTCTCTACATCCCGGAACTAACAGACAACCTTCTGTCAGTGAGTGCGGCCACCTCCAACGGATGTAAAGTAACGTTCAAAAGAGATTGGTGTACCATCGAAAGAAACAACACAGCCCTCGCGAACGGTATACTTGACAATGGAATGTACCGACTCCACCTGGATAACAACCCCCAAACTCGCACATTCAAAGCAAATGTTGCAAAACAAAACCACTGCAAGAACAAAATTTGCCTCATGCTCTGGCACGACAGACTAGGACACAGAAATATAGAATCAATCAAGAAGATTCGAAATGAGAACCTAGCAAGAGGACTAAGTCTAAATAACTGTTCGCACAGCACAGACTGCGTTCAGTGCATTCAAGGAAAACTCACCGAAACCCCATTTCCAAAGAAGACAGAGTACAGAGCAACTGAAACGCTTCAACTTGTCCACAGTGATATCTGCGGTCCATTACCAACTAACTCTCTCAGCGGTAAGAGATACTTCATCACCTTCACTGATGACTACAGCAGATACACGAAGATCTACCTCCTGAAAGGATAAGACGAAGCCTATGAAAAAATAAAAGACTACGTCATCTCAGCACACACGGAATTTGGAAAAAATATCCAAACCATACGGACAGACAACGGTCGTGAGTACGTAAACCGACAAGTCGAAGATTTCCTGAACCAAAGCGGAATCAAACATCAGCTAACAGTCCCCTACTCACCAGCCCAGAACGGAGTAGCAGAAAGGAAAAATCGATCACTAATGGAGATGACAAGATGCATGCTGTTTGACTCAGGACTCCCACAGTCTCTATGGGCGGAAGCGGTTACCACAGCTAATTACCTACACAACCGAATACCCTCGAAAGCTACAGACAAGACTCCATTTGAACTATGGACCAACAGGAAGCCCAGTCTGAAGCATCTAAAAAGATTCGGGTGTAAAGCCTTCGCCTATATTCCCAAGATAAAAAGAAACAAATTGGATAGCAAAGTTATCGAAGGGATTTTTCTTGGATACGATGATCGAAGCAAAGGATACAGAATCCTGCACGACACAGACAACATCACAATCAGCAGATCCGTAAAATTTCTAGAAAAAGAAAATGGGTGTCACCACGCTTCCACAAAAACAACTTCACCACAAGTACTAAGTACAGATCTAACTTCCTCTAATCATATTGGAAATGCAGAGGAAAGTCAGGAACCAGGAACACAATCCGAAAACCTTGAGGACTCAGAAACCGATGATTACATTCAACCCAGTACAAGCACAGGAACACAAGTGGTCACACAAAGAAGATCCACGAGACCAACAAAGGGAATACCTCCCATAAGAAATGACTACATGCTGTACAAAACTGAAGCTCAAGACTTTCAGACACCAATTGTGAAGCATTCTACAATTAGAGCCTTCCTAGCTGCATCAGTCTACAAAGGGATGAAAGTGAACCACCTCGATGTCAAGACAGCGTTCCTACACGGCGACCTAGATAAAGAACTCTACATGGAACTCCCAGAAGGACTCCATACAAAACAAACAAACAAAGTCTGCAAACTAAAGAAGGCAATTTACGGTCTAAAACAAGCTGGAAGATCTTGGAACACAAAAATTGCAAGCACTCTAATTAAAAATAACTTCAAACAGAGCATTGTAGACCCATGCCTATTCACCAAGAATGAAGAAAACCATTCCATCTACTTGATTCTATATGTGGATGACATGCTCCTTGCAAGCGATTCCGAAATAATCATCCAAAACACTGTAAAAACCCTCGAAAAAAAATTCGAAATAAAGAACCTTGGAAACCCCACTCAATTCATTGGTATAGAAATCTCAAGGAACAGAGAAGGTGAACTCCTTCTGAGCCAGAAGAATAAAATCCAAAAATTAGTTGAAAGGTACAATCTCCAAGGAGCGAAACCTACTTTCACTCCCATGGAAAGCGGATATCCCGGTATATCTGATGAAAAACTTCTACCAAACAACGTCCAATACCAACAACTGATAGGCTCACTATTGTACCTAAGCGTAGTATCCAGACCAGATATCGCAGCTCCAGTCTGCATACTCAGCAGCAGAAACCAGAATCCTAGAAATTGTGACTGGAATGCAGCAAAAAGAATCGTAAGATATCTAAAAACTACTAAAGAACTCGAGCTACGCATATCTAACCAAAAACCTCCCACGCTGGAAGCATACAGCGATGCCACATGGGCAAGCGACAACACCGACAGAAAATCACTAAGCGGAAACTTGTTCCTACTGGGATCAAACCCCATCTCATGGATGGCTGGGAAACAAGGTTGCATATCTCTCTCATCCACCGAAGCGGAACTTATCTCCGCAGCTGAAGCCTCACAAGAACTGTTATGGCTTCTCGACTTGCTAAAGGATCTCGAACTGGAACAGAAAGCTCCAATCTACTTCCACCAAGACAATCAATCATGTCTCAAGATATGTTCATCCGAAAAAGTGTCTTCTAGGACCAAGCACATCGCAACCAAGATCCATCACCTGAAGGATCTTCAGAAGAAGACAGTGATAAAAATGATCTACTGCCCAACTGGCGACATGAAGGCGGACATCATGACCAAGCCGCTACCAAGGGCGACATTTGAGAAGTTACGCTACAACCTCGTGATGTCTCCACATTCATGCCGGGGATTTGTTGGAAACTGAATGCTACGACAGCTAGCGCCACACTGGACTAATCATCATCACAACTGTTTGTTTACCTTCTTCTCTATATTACAATAACTGTTCGCTACCATAACTTTGCTTTTCTTGCTAAATGGATAATAAAGATTATTATCATATAATCCTCAACGTCCTCATGCCTTCCTACAAGCTGTAAGTTCCTAAATCTTACAACAAATATAATATAAAACGCCAACAATGAAGAGTGAATGTAAGATAAAAAGCCAACAATGAAGAATAAATGTAATATAAAAAGCCAACAGAGTGAATGTAAGATAAAAACCCAACAATGAAGAGTGAATGTAATATAAAAAGCCAACCTTGAAGAATGAATGTAAGATAAAAAGCCAACAATGAAGAGTAAATATAATATAAAAAGCCAACAATGAAGAGTGAATGTAAGATAAAAAGCCAACAATGAAGAGTAAATGTAATATAAAAAGCCAACAGAGTGAATGTAAGATAAAAAGCCAACAATGAATAGTAAATATAATATAAAAAGCCAACAATGAAGAGTAAATCTCTATATATATAAAAATGAATGTTTGTATCTTTGTTTGTTTGTATGTCCGGTATACAAATTCGCAGTAGTTCACTAATTCAAACCAAAATTTCCATACATAGGTAAAAAATACGGGGAAGACGATAGGCTATTTAAAAATATATATAAATCAATTATTAAAACTATATATTTTTAGTCAGAAAATGATGATGACGATATTGCTGTATCATGTTTGATTATCAGATACAAAATTATATCGGGACAAATTCCAAAAAGCAGAGACCACGGGTGAAACCAGTTCATTATTTTGTACGCAGGAACAAAATTCTAACAGAAAAACATTCATTCGAGCAGAAAACAAAAGCCAGATCATCTTTCTATAAAAATATCGCTTCTCAGACACAAAGTTTGCAGCGGGACGTTTCACAAGTGTGACATCCACGGCGCCAATTTATAATTGTAACGAATAGTATTTGAATAAAAACATATAATCGGGTAAAACCCGGGCGCTGCCCGGGTCATTCATCATTAATATATAGTCACGACCGTCTTTCCTCAATTCCTCATCGCTGTCACGGATGCGCGCGCATCATCATTATGATCCTTATCTTCTATAGAAGCTTCTATCTTTATAATTATGTATATTTACAAAAAGTCAATTCGCTCGCGCCTCTAGCGGACCTAATGTACATGTAAAGTTTGGAGCGGGACGTTTCACAAGAGTGACATCCACGGCTCCAATTTATAATTGTAATAAATAGTATTGGAATAAAAACATTTAATCGGGTAAAACACGGGCGTTGCCCGGGTCATTCGTCTAGTTAATATATAGTCACGACCGTCTTTCCTCAATTCCTCATCGCTGTCACGGATGCGCGCGCATCATCATTATGATCCTTATCTTCTATAGAAGCTTCTATCTTTATAATTATGTATATTTACAAAAAGTCAATTCGCTCGCGCCTCTAGCGGTGAAAATGAGGGGTAATACCAGCTGACCTAATGTACATGTAAAGTTTGGAGCGGGACGTTTCACAAGAGTGACTTCCACGGCTCCAATTTATAATTGTAACAAATAGTATTTGAATAAAAACATTCAATCGGGTAAAACATTATTATATAGTCACAACCGTCTTTCCTCAATTCCTCATCGGCCGCTGTCACGGATGCGCGCGCACAGGGAGGTCACGTGCTCGCTGGCAGCCAACGGGCGCGCGCCGCCGGCATTACGTCATAGATTATAAACACAAGGTAATAAGGCCAAATAAAAAAATAGTGTGTGATAAGGCACAATTTGGATTATCTACTTATATAATTGCCTTATTCTCTCTGTGTGAAGTTCACTGTGTGAAGTTCATGGATAGATTTTGGTCAGAATGGATAAAATAAAAAAAGTGTCAAGGGATGGGAATCGAACCCACGACCTTCCGCTTACCGGGCAGATGCCATGACCACTAGGCTACCCTGGACATATTTTTCCGTTCACATTTTTATTTTTATATTTTCAAGACACACACAGTTTGGGGCGGGACGTTTCACAAGAGAGACATCCACGGCGCCAATTTATAATGGTAATGAATAGTATTTTAATTAAAACATTTTTAAAATATATACGCACTCGGGTAAAACCCGGGCGTTGCCCGGGCCATTCGTCAATATAAATAGTCACGACCGTCTTTCCTCAATTCCTCACGTCACTGATGCGCGCGCATCATCATTATGATCATTATATCATTATCTAATGATAATAATAATAATTATTATTATTATATTATTATTATTATTTTATTATTAATATATAGTCACGACCGTCTTTCCTCAATTCCTCATCGCTGTCACGGATGCGCGCGCATCATCATTATGATCATTATCTTCTATAGAAGCTTCTATCTTTATAATTATGTAATATTTACAATAAGTCAATTCGCTCGCGCCTCTAGCGGACCTAATGTACATGTAAAGTTTGGTGCGGGACGTTTCACAAGAGTGACATCCACGGCTCCAATTTATAATTGTAATAAATAGTATTGGAATAAAAACATTTAATCGGGTAAAACACGGGCGTTGCCCGGGTCATTCGTCTAGTTAATATATAGTCACGACCGTCTTTCCTCAATTCCTCATCGCTGTCACGGATGCGCGCGCATCATCATTATGATCCTTATCTTCTATAGAAGCTTCTATCTTTATAATTATGTATATTTACAAAAAGTCAATTCGCTCGCGCCTCTAGCGGTGAAAATGAGGGGTAATACCAGCTGACCTAATGTACATGTAAAGTTTGGAGCGGGACGTTTCACAAGAGTGACTTCCACGGCTCCAATTTATAATTGTAACAAATAGTATTTGAATAAAAACATTCAATCGGGTAAAACACGGGCGTTGCCCGGGTCATTCGTCTAGTAAAGATATATGTACAAGAAATATTTAAAAAGGAGTGAAACTATAAAAAGGAATGATGCTAATCTCTAAATATTCTGTTTTAAATAAATATTAAATATCATAGAATATTTTGAATAAATGTAAGGCGCATTAAAATTGATGTAACAATATATACAGTAAAACCCCGCTAATAGGAACCCTGGATATAAAGAACCTTCCCTTATAACGAACCCACGCCGATTCCCAATTCCATTCCATTGAAAATACCATCGTTATAACGAACTTTGCGATTTTTAGAATAACGAACTACCCCTATAACGAACCTATTTTCGGTCCCAAAATAATAAAATCTATTTAAAATACTATGCTTATAACGAACTTAGAATTGTAATTTAAAAAAAATAATAATAAAACAACAAAATTTTGAGCATGTTTCAGCTCGCGGATCGCGATTTCAAAACACTAAATTTAGCGGCATTGTTTGTTTTGATTTTTGCATTTTATTTTTGCTGCATGTTGTATAAATTTTAACACAAATTACTTTTTATTAAATATAATATATTTGCATTCATTAAATTTGAAATATAAAAAATGCAAATGGCTTCCAAAATGAAGAAAACAAAGGCATTTTAAAAACAAAAGCTTTATTTCTTAAAAAAAAAAGGCCATTTTCAGAACTTTTCAAAGTGAAACAACACAGGCAAAATGTTAAGAACATATTAAAATAAGAGAATATAACTTTTCTATTATAAAAGATAAAATATAAAGCTATTAAAAATTGTTACAAAGAGGAATCAACCTCAACTTTTGCCGCGATCGCGATCGTGTTTTGCATGACAGGTTAAAAAAAAAAACGAAATCTAGACCTAGAAGAATATATGGGAAAATGAAATGGAAGAAAAGCACTAACTTTATTTGAATGGTGCAATGCTTGAAGAATGCTTTGAAGCAACAAGGTGTTAGAGCCATTTTTCCAAGTAAACAATGTATTATATAATGTGATAATGATGCTTTAAAATCATTTTATATCTTTGAATATATATTTAATAAAACTTTGCCTAGGATTTGTCTTGATTTTTAAATAAGACATAGAGGTACATGTATGTTAATGATAAGAAGAACCTATCATCTAATGATTTCTATTATTATTCAGTATTAATGTAAGGAAATTGGTCAATTAAGGGAATTTAAAAAAGTGACCACTATTAAGAGGAAGCCTCTTTTTGTGTGGCTGTCCTTTAATTATACGGTCTAAAAATTTTGAAAAGTAAAAAAAAAAGCCAAACCGTGGCTATAGTGAACCGTGGCTATAGTGAACCAAAAGCTCTGTCCCATTGGGGTTCACTATAGAGGGGTTTTACTGTATATATAAAACCAAAAATTGCTTACACAATGCCGTGATGTTTTCAAGTGTATGATATTTTTGGTCCGAAATATGGAGCAGAATTGCATTCAAAATCTGTTACGCAAACTTTGACTTTAATCATCATCGATGCCACGTCACGACTATGACGTCACTACAATAACAACACTTACTTCTACGCTTCAGCCTTTATGCTTTTGATTCTTTGCTCGTTGTTTACAACAATTTTTATTGGAACAAGTCGTTCCTCAAATAAATATATATTTGTTTTTATCTAAAGGGATGTCCTCGTAACTACTAATTACGTGAGTACAAAAACAACTCGAAATCCTTAGAAAGAAACATCGTATTTTTGCTTAAGCCTATATCAATTTGGTAGCAGAGCGTGGTTTGGGCGCGCGAATTGGACTAACCGCCAATTGATCCATTTAAATAATAAAGAAATTAAATAATTGGACTAACCGCCAATTTAGAAAGAAGAAATTGAATTAAAATGGATACATATAGGTTAGCAAAAATCGAACAGTTAACTGAAAACAACTATACAACGTGGTCCATGAAAATGGAAGCAATTCTAGATTCAAAAGATCTCTTCGAGGACGTAATTGTTAATGACGAGCCAGACTTTACAAATAATAAACTAGAATATGATATTTGGAAGAAAAAGAATCGGGAAGCATACAGCCTAATAATATTGTCACTTTCGGATGACTTAACAATCATCTTTCGAGGCGATAAAAGGGCCAAAAGAATTTGGTACGACATAAAGAAAAGGTTTGAAGGATCTCTAGAAAATAAAAGGATAGACCTAATGTTGGATCTAGCCAGACTAAAATTGAACCCAAATGAAAATGTTAACATGTATATTGTACGAGCACAGAAACTGGCACAAGAGATCACCCAGCTAGGAAAGACTGTAACAGAAAGAGAACTTGTACGATACATTGTTGAAGGACTCACACCTAACTTTGACACGATCTCAGCAGCACTGTCAATAAAGAGAGAAATCTCCTTACCAGACTTGAGACAAGCTCTACTGGATTTCGAGAAGAAAAGACAGGACAGAAGCAAAAATCATGAAGTGCTTTCAGATCATCAGGCAACATATTCAAAGAAAAGTCATGCTTCATTTGCTAAAGAAAAGGACATTTCAAGAAAGACTGTTGGTTCAACCCTAACAACAAAGGAAATCAAAATAATACAACAAACAAAAATAACATGGCCAGTACAAGGAACTACCATAAAGGACCAAAACAAAACAAAGACACGGCCAGATCAGCGATCCAAGAACGAACGGAGGAACCATCCCAATGAAGAGACTCCACTTCAGAATACGCACTACATGCAAGCACAAGGGAGGAACACCCGACGACTCAGGACGTGTGGATAATTGATTCTGCGTGCACAAGCCACATGACTTCCCATGGTGAATGGATCGAGCACAAGACGGAGGAGAGTAGAAGCATACAAGTGGCGGAAGAAGGGAGACACATCGAATCTGCCTCATCAGGATCAATCCAAGCTACTGTACAAGGTAAGGACAAACTTAACAACGCTGTAACCCTGCATAATGTCCTCCATGTACCACACCTGAAAGGAAATCTAATGTCCATTCCAAGCGTAGTAAGAAGAGGGAACTCTGTTCTTTTGAATTCTGAAGGAGCATACATATACTCTTCTGATGACAAGCTAATAGGAACAGGCAACTTTGATGGTAACATGTACACATTGAACCTATCACGTTTACCTGAAACAACTCATGTTCCAAATGAACATTGCTTGATTTCAAAGGACAATTCTAGGACTGCATGGTACAGAAGGTTAGGACATCCTAGTGACAACAAATTAGACCTGATTTTGAAGAACAATCTTTTAAAAGGCTTGGACTCTATAAATGGTACCCTTGATCAATGTGATGCTTGCTCCTTGGGAAAAATGACTAAAGTACCCTATGTTCACACAGATAGCAATCAGGAAAGCTACCCCTTTGAAGCCATTTATGTCGATCTCTGTGGTCCAATGAGAATAAACTCCTTGGGCGGAAGTAAATATTTCTTGACCATCGTAGATGGATTTTCTAGGAGAATATTTGTAGAATTTCTCAAAGATAAACTCTCAGCAGCAGAAGTTTTGAAGAAGTTTATTGTAAAGAGAGAAAACGAGCTAAACTCAAAACTAAAACGACTTAGAACAGATAACGGAACAGAATTTATCAATAAAAACCTTGAAACCTTCATAGAATCCAAAGGAATTAAACATGAACTAACTACACCGTGCACCCCAAGAAGCAATGGGAGAGTTGAAAGAGCTAACAGAACACTATTAGACAAAGGCCGAACACTTCTGGCAGACTCCCAATTACCCCTACACTTCTGGGCAGAAGCTGTGAATACAGCTGCATATCTGTACAATCTAACTCCCACAACCAATGACCCAGACACTACCCCTATGGAAAAATGGAAAGGTAAAAAGCCATCCGTCTCTCACATCATGAGATTTGGTTGTGAAGTCTTCTATAAACTCGAGAATCATCAAAGACACAAACTAGAAGCTAAATCTAAGAGAGGAATATTTGTAGGCTATTCAAGATGCAGAAGAGCTTATCGAGTATTTGATATCACAGCGAGAGTCATTCTTGAAACCGCAGACATTCACTTCAGAGAGAACAATAATGTCAACTCGGAAGAAAAACAAAGTGATAATAATACGGACACTGACACATATTTCTTTATTCAGGAGAATGAACAACTGGACAATCATGTTCTATCAGATGTTGATATTGAAGAGCCAGCACCAGATACTATGATCAACAGACAGACAGAGTCAAGTGAATCAGACAGACCACAAAGAACTCGAACAATACCTAAAAGATTCGATGACTACGTTCTGGCTACTATGAATGAAACCATTCCGAAAGACTATGATGAAGCCATCGCATGCGAAGACAAGAAACATTGGGAGAACGCAATGCTTGAGGAAATACAGAACATGTACTCGCATCAAGTATGGGAACTGGTACCTAGACCTGTAAACGCTAAAGTTGTCAAAAGTAAATGGGTGTTCAAAATATCTAAAGACCAAGAAAACAAAAACAAAACTTACAAAGCTAGACTTGTTGCAATGGGATACAACCAAATCCCAGGAAGAGATTACAACGAAAGTTTCAGCCCTGTAATTAAAAATGCCACCCTCAGGACTGTTTTGTCAATGGCAGCAACAAAAGATTCAGTCATTAAACTATTTGATGTGAAAGCAGCCTATCTAAATGGAAACATTGAAAACACAATATTCATGGAACAACCTGCTGGATTTGTCCAAGACAGAAACAAAGTTTGCAAACTCAACAAAAGTATTTACGGTCTACCTCAATCCGGAAGATCGTGGTATGAGAAATTCAGTCAAGTACTTCATGACTGTGGACTGGAAAAACTTAAATCTGATCCTTGCCTATTTAAATGGAAGAATGAAGACAAATATATATATATGTAATATAACCAATTAGTTATTACACTGCAATATTTCAAGTATTACACTGTTGTAGTATCCTGTCGACTTAACCGTTCTGTGACAATATCGTTGCGGAATTTCTTGTTGTTGGATGCGAATGGTGAGATTTGATTGAAGCGCAGTCGTTTGAGTGGAAGTTGCAGCATACAGTTAGAAATAATCAGGACACGTGATGGGGTTTGAAAATGAAAGGCAACTGGATTGGAGGAAAGAAAGCTTGATAAGAGCTGAGCGATTTGACTTATTAATTATCTGATCACATGGCGATGATTGGATTTAGATGAAATGAGCGGAGAGAGAGGTCTCGAGAGTAGATGTTACCTTGTTGGAAGCGAAGGAGCAACTGACAATTCTTGCTTTTCGATTTAACACCAAGACTCAGTTTCTTTCTGATTGGTCGAGAGATGATCACATGATCTTTTCCTATTGGTCGACCTATTTAGATGCTGTCTCCTGATTGGCCGGCGGTTTCCTTTGGTGTTGCTTTTGCCGGAAGATATATCCGATTTCGTTAGGAAGTGTTGGGTAGCTCGACGCTTATAACTTCGGCGGATATTAGATACGTCCTGTCTTTGCCGGAAATATTGGGTGTTAGCTTAACATTTATAACTTCTGCGGTCACTAGATACGTCCTGTTTTGCCAGGAAGTGTTGGTTTAAACTTAGCTCGCAGGGTTCCCGGGGTCAGAAGGTTAACTGCGACGTTATTAATAAATATGTTCTCCTCTAGATCTACTTCCTATGTCTTTTGTTACTTTCTTTCCTCCAGTTACCTTATTCTTTTATTAAGTCTTTGAAAATCATACATGGTACATACATAATGGGTCGGGGTTGCATTTAATTATATACAAATTATGACAGATGCGCCCCCTACATGTGAAGAATTCAAGAAGGGGTTAGCCTGAGAGAATTCTGTAAAGTGAAAAATAATTTTGTGGGAAAATTAGTTGTGGGTATGGAGGGGCTATATACAAGCATTGCTGGTGATATAAAAGTAAAATAGAATGGTGTTGATGATATAGGTTGAGTATAATTAATAGAAATCAAAAATTTTTTAATTGTAAGAAATCAAAATGAATGTTATGGTACATAGTGGATTAAAAAGAAAAGAAAATGCGCCTAAACGAATTCTACTCGAGATAGGAAATGAAATCGAGGGAGTTCTATTAAGGCTTTTGAAATCAAAATAAAAATAATATAAAAATAGTTGAATGAAATCAAAATTGAATGTGTTTGGTTGAAAAAAAAATTGTTTTGTTGCATGGTGATAAGGGAAAATGCCTAGTTACTTTTTTGCTCGAATTTTGGAAAAGAATTCGAGGAAATTTCATAAGGTCTTTTGAGAAATCAAAGTAAAATAAAAAGTTGAAAGAAATCAAAGTGAATGCTTGATGCATGGTGAAAAAAAAAGAAAAATGCCTAACCATATTCTCGCTCGAAATTGGGAATGGAAAACGAGGGATTTTTATTAGGGCTTTTGAGAAATCAAAAAATAATTAAAAATAAAAAGTTGGAGGAAATCAAAAAATAATATAAAAGTTGGGAGAAATCAAAGTAAATGCTTGGTTGCATGGTGAAAAAAGATAGAGAAAAAAAAGAATGTTTTTGTAAATCAAAATGAAATATAATATCCAATTTTGAAAGAAAACCAATGAGTTTTTGTTGATTGGAAACTATGATAACATAACTAAGTGGTAAATATATGATAATTAATGATTAAAAGTGATGTTAAGTTGAATAAATTGATAAATTGATTAAATATTTACATTTTTAATTGAGAGAAAATAATGAAAATGATTAATATGAAAAATAAGGTGTATTGGTTTGAACCCTTTGGTATCTACATGCCCTGATCTAAATGTTTTAATTGCTCAATTATGCCCTATAAATTTTTTAATTGCTCAATTATGCCCTATAAATTTTTTAATTGCTCAATTATGCCCTATATTTTTTTTATCTTTGTGTGTGTTGTGAAAAATGTTAGAAGTCTGTAAAGTAATTGATTTGTTATAATAGGGATGGGAACTCATTTAGATGTGTGTCGTGTACCTTGTTTGGTTTTCGAATGACAGTCGATTTGTAAAAGTCGATGCGCAGGCTTGAATTGGAACCCAAGATTGGTGGTATAGAGAGAGGAATTTGTGCGGGGAGCGGTGACCTAATTTTACGTGTTGGCAGAAGAGGGGTCCGAAGTAATTGGAGATCGGAAACGAGGCGTGCGGGGGAGCGGGTCCAGTCTAAACTTATCCACCTACTATTTGCACGTAATTGGAGTCATGGCGACGTCTTTATTTCTTCGCGGGAAGATATCTGCCTCGCTTCTACGTTTCCCTGTCGGCCTAATTGACTTTGTGCACGCCTAATTGTTTTTTCTAATTGAATCTTTTACTTTCGGCATTGGTTGCGTTGTGTGTGTGATATGTTTTGTGTACGACATTTTGTTTTGTTTGTGGGTTTTACTTGTTTGACGATGTCTTGTGTCATGTGTTATGGTCTGCCAATACATTGTGAAGAGATGAGTTGGTGTAATTTCGGCATTATTTGTATTTTGAAAATCCGGACGTTGTATCCATTTATTAAATCGAATGGTCGTTGTGACTTTAGTAAAAAATGCTATTCAGTGGCATTAGGGTGGAATTGAGTGAAAATGAGGCTTACGACGTGAACACGCTTTGAGTGGAGACGTGTCACAGGCGTGTTGAAAGGCGTCTGTGGCCTGAAGTGAAAAGGTTTGTGGGGTGACCTGTGACACGAATCGAGAAAAAAAAATTGTGAATGAAAAGGTGTCGCGCGAAGTCCTTGTTTGTACAAAATTTAACCTGTTCTCACTATGAACAACAAATTTATTAAAGTCATATATCGAAATTTCTATTGTTAGTGTATATGGTACCTTTTAAGGTGAACATTTTTTTAGTGTTTTGGGTAGACGAGATGATTGTTACTAACGACGGTGCATGCGTTTGTTGGTGGTTGTCGTCTTTTGGCGCGAGTGTCGCGCTTGTTGGGCGGGTTGTGCGTGTTTGTTAGCGTGAAAACCGTCCTTTGGATGGATGTTGTCGGTGTATTGTTGTTGCGAATGTCGTGATTGTTGCTAAATACGTTTGTGGGATTGTTGTGAGGTACATTTTTATGGCGTGGCGACGTATGGTCATGCATGGATTTTGTGTGGTAAGTGTGTGAGCTGTACTGACACGTTTTTTTGGGCATGGTGAGGGTTGAAGCCGTTGTGGCTTGTATTTGAGGGCATATAGTACTGATAATTGGGTTGAGTGATAAACATGGTGGTGGGGTCAATGAATGCAGGCAAGGGTTGTCCTGTGTGACAAATTTGATTGCAGTGCAAGTCCTTTCGGACAGGTTTGGCCTAGCCCGTGCGTGCATTCATTGAGTACAAGGTTAGATACATGATTAAAGGGATAGGTGGTTAGATAAAAGTTCAAAGTCAATTCCTTGACGCCATAGGGTGGGTGCCTACCTCAGTTCAACAGGTCTCCTTTGGGACGTCTTGGTTTGGGATGGTTGGCTTGGCTCGGGACTGCTCGCACCGTCCGCGAAATTGAAGTGAAGTCCGGTACTGGAATATCGTTTTGGGATCGTTTGTGCTGTCCCGGATCGCGCGGATTGGTTTCGGGGACTGTGTACGGCATGGCGGTGGATGACTCCTCGGTGGTCGGTGTCCGGCCTTGGTGACACTCGCCTGGGGTTGGCGGGGGTTGTGTCCGTCGTCCTCCCCGGGGAATGGCGCTCCGGAATTCCGTCTCACTTTGCGGGGCGTTGACACGTCGGAGGGCCACGGTCATTTGCCATATGATGGCCGCTAGAAGGCGCCTGGTCGCCTCTCTTCTTGCCCGCTTCTTTTCCGCTGGTTTTGTCATTGCCGTTTGATTTGCTGGTGTCTGGGCTAATTTCCATTTTGATCCTGATTAAGCTCCATAATCTTTATCCTGTCGACTTAACCGATCTGTGGTAATATCGTTGCGGAATTTCTTGTTGTTCGATTTGAATGGTGAGGATTGGTTGAAACGCAGTCGTTTGAGTGGAAGTTTAAGCATACAGTTAGGAATAATCAGGACACGTGATGGGGTTTGAAAATAAAAGGCAACTGGGTTGGAGGGAAGAAAGCTTGAGAAGAGCGGAGTGGTTTTGATTGTTCCTTATCTAATCACATGGCGGTGATTGTACTTAGCTGTGGGATGAGCAGAGGGAGAGAGGTCTCGAGAGTAGATGTCACCTTGTTGGAAGCGCAATCACTACTAGGTCCGAACTCGGCGAGAGCGAGTGAACAACTGCCCATTCTTGCTTTTTCGATTTAACACCAAGACTCAGTTTCTTTCTGATTGGTCGAGAGATGATCACATGATCTTTTCCTATTGGTCGACCTATTTAGGTGCTGTCTTCTGATTGGACCGCGGCTCTCTTTGGTGAAAGATATGGCCTGCCTGATAGGAAGTGTCGGGTGCTATTTCGACTTTATTTACTTCCGCGTTATCAAAATACGTCCGGTTCTGTCCGGAAATGTTGGGCGTCTCTATACTAATATAACTTCTGCGGATACCAGATACGTCCTGATTTGCCAGGAAGTATTGGTTTAAACTTAGCTCGCAGGGTTCCCGGGGTCAGAAGGTTAACTGTGACGTTATTAATAATTATGTTCTCTTCTAGATCTACTTCCTATGTCTTTTTGTTACTTTCTTTCCTCCAGTTACCTTATTCTTTTATTAAATCTTTGAAAATCATACATTTGTACATGCATAGTGGGTCGGGGAGCATACAATTATATACAAATTATGACATATATATATGTAGTAATCCCGAGATGGAATGTACTGGGCAGTCGTGGTAGTGGGTGAGTGATGGGATTCCCGCACTGGGACAGCAAGAGACAGAGGCAGGTCTAGATGGTAAACTCCAAGAAGTAGAGGTAGACCACGGACGAAGGTAGTCGGACCATGGACGTCACGGATGCCCTAAGTCTACATCGCGGATAGGGGTGAGAGGTCTGACTGACCGTATAACAGCGTCGCTCTGAAACAACTGAAACTATCAACTACTTTGTCCCAATCTGGGGGGGCTTATATACTGGACTCTGGCACTTGTTGACGAGTTTTGATTGGTTCCCGTAATCACGCCACCTGTCAAGCGCTGGGTTATTAATTATGTCTGGCCACGTGTCGGCCACCTGCTGACGGGGGGGAATGAACTCATTATCATAAACACCTGTTGTCTGGTCCATGGCGTCGTCTGGACTATAGTGTCGTCTTGGTCTACCTTTACCCCTTCTTTGTTTTATTGTCACTTCCATTGTTCGATACATATTTTTATATACAGATATGGGGTTATATATATATATAATAAATATTAGAAGAAGATTGTAAATTTATCTATGTCAAAATATACTACATATATATATATATATAATATATATATACTTCTATGTAGGGATATATGTGGATGACTTTATCACTGTCTCAGATTCTAAAGATACCTCAAACAGATTCATCAATAAATTGAGACATCACCTGGAAATAAAGGATGTAACATGTAAAGGCATGTTTTTGGGAATCAAGATCATACAAGACAAGGAGGGAATTTCGCTACAGCAAAGCCACTATGTACAACAAATATTGCAGAAATATGGAATGGAAAATTGTAAGGAAGTTCCAACACCAGGTTCCAAAGAAATCAATTTGGAAAATCATATTGAAGATGACAATTGTGATCAGCACACTTACCAAGAAGCCCTTGGAATGCTAATGTTTCTAGCTGTTAACACCAGACCCGACATCGCTTACATCACTAGCAAACTTTCACAGTACTCCAGACAACCAAAACAGATGCACTGGACAGCAATCAAAAGAGTGATGAGATACCTACGAGTAACAATTGACCTAGGAGTGAAATTTGAAAGAGGGAAGACTGGAATCCTGAAGTCCTACACCGATGCCAGCTGGTCGACCACCCATGATGGAAAATCCTACGGCGAATATGTATTGAAGCTCGGCGAAGCAACTATAGACTGGAAAAGTAGTAAACAACCACTCGTCGCCCTCTCCACAATGGAAGCGGAAATGATAGCTGCTTGTGAAAGCTGCTGTCAAATCAAGTGGATAATAAACCTGTTACAGGAGCTGGAAGAATGGAATTTCATGGAAAAACCAACTGCGATCTATACAGACAGTCAGTCATTGATCAACTGGATCTCCAGCCCTAAACAAAGCAGTCGCTGTAGACATATCAACAGAAAGTACCACTTCTTGAGAGACTGTTATGAATCCAGAGACATCTGCCTTCTGTACAAGCCATCCCAGGACCTGGAGGCGGATATCTTCACAAAGGACCTATCCCGAGACCAGATAAAGAAACACATGGAGAACCTCAGCATCGTGGGAATAAAGACAAAGTAAGGAGGGAATTGTTACGCAAACTTTGACTTTAATCATCATCGATGCCACGTCACGACTATGACGTCACTACAATAACAACACTTACTTCTACGCTTCAACCTTTATGCTTTTGATTCTTTGCTCGTTGTTTACAACAATTTGTATTGGAACAAGTCGTTCCTCAAATAAATATATATTTGTTTTTATCTAAAGGGATGTCCTCGTAACTACTAATTACGTGAGTACAAAAACAACTCGAAATCCTTAGAAAGAAACATCGTATTTTTGCTTAAGCCTATATCAAAATCTGTTGGTGTAGGTATTTCTTGAAGCCATGTAATTGTTTTGTCTTTTTCACTATGAGTATATCTTTGGTCTATTTCAAAATAATGACAATCCCTGATATATTTGACGTATGGTGGAGCAAGAATATCTAAAAAAGCTGCATGCCCATCAATTGATCTTATTTCATGAATATTATTTTCATAGGGTTTTAATAGGCAAGGTTCTGAATCAGCATTTGCAATTAAGGATGCTTCTTTTTTTGCAGGAAATATTGTTTCATTTGGATGTCTGTTGGGTGTTAAAAAGTTTGGGTGTTGATGTGGTATTGGTGAAAAACTGTCAATTTGTACCGTTCCGTGGAGAACTTTTATAATCCCATGCGCGCATACCTAAGCTGATCATTATCTTCTATAGAAGCTTCTATCTTTATAATTATGTATATTTACAAAAAGTCAATTCGCTCGCGCCTCTAGCGGTGAAAATGAGGGGTAATACCAGCTGACCTAATGTACATGTAAAGTTTGGAGCGGGACGATTCACGTTATTTTATTATCAACATATATAGTCACGACCGTCTTTCCACCGTCAACAATCAATTCCTCAATTCCTCATGTCACGGATGCGCGCGCATCATCATTAGTATAATATAAAAAGCCAACAATGAAGAATGAATGTAAGATAAAAAGCCAACAATGAAGAGTAAATATGATATAAAAAGCCAACAATGAAGAATGAATGTAAGATAAAAAGCCAACAATAAAGAGTAAATGTAATATAAAAAGCCAACAATGAAGAATAAATGTAAGATAAAAAGCCAACAATGAAGAGTAAATATAATATAAAAAGCCAACAATGAAGAATAAATGTAAGATAAAAAGCCAACAATGAAGAGTAAATATAATATAAAAAGCCAAAAATGAAGAATGAATGTAAGATAAAAAGCCAACAATGAAGAATAAATGTAAGATAAAAAGCCAACAATGAAGAGTAAATATAATATAAAAAGCCAACAATGAAGAGTGAATGTAAGATAAAAAGCCAACAATGAAGAGTAAATGTAATATAAAAAGCCAACAATGAAGAATGAATGTAAGATAAAAAGCCAACAATGAAGAGTGAATGTAATATAAAAAGCCAACAATGAAGAGTGAATGTAAGATAAAAAGCCAACAATGAAGAGTAAATGCAATATAAAAAGCCAACAGAGTGAATGTAAGATAAAAACCCAACAATGAAGAGTGAATGTAATATAAAAAGCCAACAGAGTGAATGTAAGATAAAAAGCCAACAATGAAGAGTAAATATAATATAAAAAGCCAAAAATGAAGAGTGAATGTAAGACAAAAAGCCAACAATGAAGAGTAAATATAATATAAAAAGCCAACAATGAAGAGTAAATCTCTATATATATAAAAATGAATGTTTGTCTGTTTGTTTGTATGTCCGGTAAACAAATTCGCAGTAGTTCACTAATTCAAACCAAAATTTCCATACATAGGTAAAAAATACGGGGAAGACGATAGGCTATTTAAAACAATATATAAATCAATTATTAAAACTATATATTTTTAGTCAGAAAATGATGATGACGATATTGCTGTATCATGTTTGATTATCAGATACAAAATTATATCGGGAAAAATTCCAAAAAGCAGAGACCACGGGTGAAACCAGTTCATTATTTTGTACGCAGGAACAAAATTCTAACAGAAAAACATTCATTCGAGCAGAAAACTAAAGCCAGATCTTCTTTCTATAAAAATATCGCTTCTCAGACACAAAGTTTGCAGCGGGACGTTTCACAAGTGTGACATCCACGGCGCCAATTTATAATTGTAACGAATAGTATTTGAATAAAAACATATAATCGGGTAAAACCCGGGCGTTGCCCGGGTCATTCGTCATCAACATATATAGTCACGACCGTCTTTCCACCGTCAATCAATTCCTCAATTCCTCATGTCACGGATGCGCGCGCATCATCATTAGTATAATTTAAAAAGCCAACAATGAAGAATGAATGTAAGATAAAAAGCCAACAATGAAGAGTAAATATGATATAAAAAGCCAACAATGAAGAATGAATGTAAGATAAAAAGCCAACAATAAAGAGTAAATGTAATATAAAAAGCCAACAATGAAAAATAAATGTAAGATAAAAAGCCAGCAATGAAGAGTAAATATAATATAAAAAGCCAACAATGAAGAATAAATGTAAGATAAAAAGCCAACAATGAAGAGTAAATATAATATAAAAAGCCAACAATGAAGAATGAATGTAAGATAAAAAGCCAACAATGAAGAGTAAATATGATATAAAAAGCCAACAATGAAGAATGAATGTAAGATAAAAAGCCAACAATAAAGAGTAAATGTAATATAAAAAGCCAACAATGAAGAATAAATGTAAGATAAAAAGCCAACAATGAAGAGTAAATATAATATAAAAAGCCAACAATGAAGAATAAATGTAAGATAAAAAGCCAACAATGAAGAGTAAATATAATTTAAAAAGCCAAAAATGAAGAATGAATGTAAGATAAAAAGCCAACAATGAAGAATAAATGTAAGATAAAAAGCCAACAATGAAGAGTAAATATAATATAAAAAGCCAACAATGAAGAGTGAATGTAAGATAAAAAGCCAACAATGAAGAGTAAATGTAATATAAAAAGCCAACAATGAAGAATGAATGTAAGATAAAAAGCCAACAATGAAGAGTGAATGTAATATAAAAAGCCAACAATGAAGAGTGAATGTAAGATAAAAAGCCAACAATGAAGAGTAAATGCAATATAAAAAGCCAACAGAGTGAATGTAAGATAAAAACCCAACAATGAAGAGTGAATGTAATATAAAAAGCCAACAGAGTGAATGTAAGATAAAAAGCCAACAATGAAGAGTAAATATAATATAAAAAGCCAAAAATGAAGAGTGAATGTAAGACAAAAAGCCAACAATGAAGAGTAAATATAATATAAAAAGCCAACAATGAAGAGTAAATCTCTATATATATAAAAATGAATGTTTGTCTGTTTGTTTGTATGTCCGGTATACAAATTCGCAGTAGTTCACTAATTCAAACCAAAATTTCCATACATAGGTAAAAAATACGGGGAAGACGATAGGCTATTTAAAACTATATATAAATCAATTATTAAAACTATATATTTTTAGTCAGAAAATGATGATGACGATATTGCTGTATCATGTTTGATTATCAGATACAAAATTATATCGGGAAAAATTCCAAAAAGCAGAGACCACGGGTGAAACCAGTTCATTATTTTGTACGCAGGAACAAAATTCTAACAGAAAAACATTCATTCGAGCAGAAAACTAAAGCCAGACTTCTTTCTATAAAAATATCGCTTCTCAGACACAAAGTTTGCAGCGGGACGTTTCACAAGTGTGACATCCACGGCGCCAATTTATAATTGTAACGAATAGTATTTGAATAAAAACATATAATCGGGTAAAACCCGGGCGTTGCCCGGGTCATTCGTCATCAACATATATAGTCACGACCGTCTTTCCACCGTCAATCAATTCCTCAATTCCTCATGTCACGGATGCGCGCGCATCATCATTAGTATAATTTAAAAAGCCAACAATGAAGAATGAATGTAAGATAAAAAGCCAACAATGAAGAGTAAATATGATATAAAAAGCCAACAATGAAGAATGAATGTAAGATAAAAAGCCAACAATAAAGAGTAAATGTAATATAAAAAGCCAACAATGAAGAATAAATGTAAGATAAAAAGCCAACAATGAAGAGTAAATATAATATAAAAAGCCAACAATGAAGAATAAATGTAAGATAAAAAGCCAACAATGAAGAGTAAATATAATATAAAAAGCCAACAATGAAGAATGAATGTAAGATAAAAAGCCAACAATGAAGAGTAAATATGATATAAAAAGCCAACAATGAAGAATGAATGTAAGATAAAAAGCCAACAATGAAGAGTAAATGTAATATAAAAAGCCAACAATGAAGAATAAATGTAAGATAAAAAGCCAACAATGAAGAGTAAATATAATATAAAAAGCCAACAATGAAGAGTGAATGTAAGATAAAAAGCCAACAATGAAGAGTAAATGTAATATAAAAAGCCAAAAATGAAGAATGAATGTAAGATAAAAAGCCAACAATGAAGAAAAAATATAATATAAAACGCCAACAATGAAGAGTGAATGTAAGATAAAAAGCCAACAATGAAGAATAAATGTAATATAAAAAGCCAACAGAGTGAATGTAAGATAAAAACCCAACAATGAAGAGTGAATGTAATATAAAAAGCCAACCTTGAAGAATGAATGTAAGATAAAAAGCCAACAATGAAGAGTAAATATAATATAAAAAGCCAACAATGAAGAGTGAATGTAAAATAAAAACCCAACAATGAAGAGTAAATGTAATATAAAAAGCCAACAGAGTGAATGTAAGATAAAAGCCAACAATGAATAGTAAATATAATATAAAAAGCCAACAATGAAGAGTAAATCTCTATATATATAAAAATGAATGTTTGTATCTTTGTTTGTTTGTATGTCCGGTATACAAATTCGCAGTAGTTCACTAATTCAAACCAAAATTTCCATACATAGGTAAAAAATACGGGGAAGACGATAGGCTATTTAAAAATATATATAAATCAATTATTAAAACTATATATTTTTAGTCAGAAAATGATGATGACGATATTGCTGTATCATGTTTGATTATCAGATACAAAATTATATCGGGAAAAATTCCAAAAAGCAGAGACCACGGGTGAAACCAGTTCATTATTTTGTACGCAGGAACAAAATTCTAACAGAAAACCATTCATTCGAGCAGAAAACAAAAGCCAGATCATCTTTCTATAAAAATATCGCTTCTCAGACACAAAGTTTGCAGCGGGACGTTTCACAAGTGTGACATCCACGGCGCCAATTTATAATTGTAACGAATAGTATTTGAATAAAAACATATAATCGGGTAAAACCCGGGCGCTGCCCGGGTCATTCGTCATTAATATATAGTCACGACCGTCTTTCCTCAATTCCTCATCGCTGTCACGGATGCGCGCGCATCATCATTATGATCCTTATCTTCTATAGAAGCTTCTATCTTTATAATTATGTATATTTGCAAAAAGTCAATTCGCTCGCGCCTCTAGCGGTGAAAATGAGGGGTAATACCAGCTGACCTAATGTACATGTAAAGTTTGGAGCGGGACGTTTCACAAGAGTGACTTCCACGGCTCCAATTTATAATTGTAACAAATAGTATTTGAATAAAAACATTCAATCGGGTAAAACATTATTATATAGTCACAACCGTCTTTCCTCAATTCCTCATCGGCCGCTGTCACGGATGCGCGCGCACCGGGAGGTCACGTGCTCGCCGGCAGCCAACGGGCGCGCGCCGCCGGCATTACGTCATAGATTATAAACACAAGGTAATAACGCCAAATAAAAAATAGTGTGTGATAAGGCACAATTTGGATTATCTACTTATATAATTGCCTTATTCTCTCTGTGTGAAGTTCACGGATAGATTTTGGTCAGAATGGATAAAATAAAAAAAGTGTCAAGGGATGGGAATCGAACCCACGACCTTCCGCTTACCGGGCAGATGCCATGACCACTAGGCTACCCTGGACATATTTTTCCGTTCACATTTTTATTTTTATATTTTCAAGACACACACAGTTTGGGGCGGGACGTTTCACAAGAGAGACATCCACGGCGCCAATTTATAATTGTAACGAATAGTATTTTAATTAAAACATTTTTAAAATATATACGCACTCGGGTAAAACCCGGGCGTTGCCCGGGCCATTCGTCAACATAAATAGTCACGACCGTCTTTCCTCAATTCATCATGTCACTGATGCGCGCGCATCATCATTATGATCATTATATCATTATCTAATGATAATAATAATAATTATTATTATTATATTATTATTATTATTTTATTATCAACTTATATAGTCACGACCGTCTTTCCACCGTCAACAATTCCTCAATTCCTCATGTCACGGATGCGCGCATCATCATTATGATCATTATCATTATCTAATTATAATAATAATAATTATTATTATTATATTATTATTATTATTTTATTATTAATATATATAGTCACGACCGGCTTTCCTCAATTCCTCATGTCACGGATGCGCGCGCATCATCATTATGATCATTATCTTCTATAGAAGCTTCTATCTTTATAATTATGTATATTTACAAAAAGTCAATTCGCTCGCGCCTCTAGCGGTGAAAATGAGGGGTAATACCAGCTGACCTAATGTACATGTAAAGTTTGGAGCGGGACGTTTCACAAGATTGACATCCACGGCTCCAATTTATAATTGTAATAAATAGTATTGGAATAAAAACATTCAATCGGGTAAAACACGGGCGTTGCCCGGGTCATTCGTCTAGTTAATATATAGTCACGACCGTCTTTCCTCAATTCCTCATCGCTGTCACGGATGCGCGCGCATCATCATTATGATCATTATCTTCTATAGAAGCTTCTATCTTTATAATTATGTATATTTACAAAAAGTCAATTCGCTCGCGCCTCTAGCGGTGAAAGACAATTTGGTCCATTATCTGTTCCATTGCCCATTCCTACGGTAAAAGAGACTGGAAATTCGCGAAATTTCGGGGATAACTCACTATAATGAACAACATGTATATAAAACTTTTACTACTCTCCTGCTGGGGATAAAACATTTGTTTATAAATATTTAAAATTTTTCAAGGCGATTGATAAAATGAGGGAAAAAGTGCTCAACTCCACAGACAACGGCTGATTGCTCCCCCTCCCCTCTAAATTGCTTTTCCTCCTCACTCATGTACATATACAAGGTATGTCCCAAAAGTTCCCGGACTGGGTCCATAAAAAAATAAATAAAAGAAAAATGTAAATAAATTTGACTGTTTATTATAGAAAAATATCTGGCAACACGGTGGTACCAATATCGAGGCGGTACGTGCGCGCGCGCCAAGGTCATTCTAATTTATTTAAAGGTCACACCTAGCGCTGCGGCGATTTTACGATGGAACAAAAATTGAAGCAGAGGATTTGCATAGAATTTTGTATGAAACTTCGAATATCAGCAACTGAAACTTTTGAAATGCTTAATAAAGCATTCCCCAATGACCCCCCAAAGTCAACAACTGTTTTTAAATGGCATTCTAGATTTAAAGCTGGCAGAATTTCCATTGAAGATGATCCTCGTCAAGGACGCCCAAAATTTCAAAGGACTGGTGAAAATGTGCAAAATATCACCGATTTGATAAAATAAAATCCTCGAAACACTTTGCTGGAGCTAGAGCAAGACACAGGTATCTCTAAAATAACGATTGGAAGGATCGTAACCGAAGATTTGAAGCTCAAAAAGACTCCTGCAAAATGCATCCCAAGATTCCTCACTAATGAGTAAAAACTGTGTTGGCTTGCAACCTGTGAGGACATGCTGGAAATGACAAGAACGGATCCAGAATGGAAAGACAAGATAATCACAGGCTACGAGACATGGGTCTATGGCTATGACCCTGAAACCAAGCGTCAATCTGCCGAGTGGAGAGATCAGGGTGAGCCTAGACCCAAAAAATCCAGTATATTGAAATCCAGAAGCAAGGTGTTGCTGGTCGCTTTTTTGGATAAGAAGGGCATTGTTCATCACGAGTATCTTCTTGCAGGCCAAACAGTTATTAAGGAAATGTATTTGGGCATTCTTCGCCGTCTTCGCCGTAAGCGATTCGAAAAAAAGGCCAGAAAAATGGACTAATGGTGACTGGATCCTACACCATGACAATGCCCGCCCTCACACAGCGCACTTGTTGACGAGTTTTTTGGCGAAAAAAGGGACACAAATCTTACCTCAACCACCCTATTCCCCAGACATCGCACCAAATGACTTTTTCCTGTTTCCCAAACTTGAAGCAGTTCTAAAAGGAAGACATTTTGACACAGACCTATAAAAACTGTTTCGACAATAGGGAGAAACGATGACAGTGTGCGTTGAAGCAAAGGGGGGATTACTTTGAAAAGTTTATATATATATATTTATTTTTAATATCTTAACTTTTTTTATGGACCCAGTCCGGGAACTTATGGGACATGCCTTGTATAACCTTTTAGGGGAATCCCCTTGTAAGACAATAGTGTCTAATAAAGGTTTTTGTTGTTTTATTTTTTTTATAAAATTGAGTGTTTCTATAAAATATTAAAATATTGAGGAACCCGGATAAAAAAATTATCCGCCTTATAAAGACAATTTCCGATTTTTTAAATCTTGCTCACTCACGATGCCAATTCAATCACTTAGAAAGCCTTTAAAATTAGATCTTATTTTAATTATATAATCACGACCCATTTGATTAAAATATGTATACTTTACTTTATGTTGGATCAAATGTTATTTTAAAACAATAAAACTTGAATTTTTGAAGACTTGTGGAAATATATAGATGTGGTAATATTTTAACATTATAGATCTTTTACGATTGTTTTTGCTTAAATTCTAAGGGATTTGTTGGATAACTGAATGCTACGACAGCTAGCGCCACACTGGACCTATCATCATCACAAACTGTTTGTTTACCTTCTTCTCTATATTACAATAACTGTTCGCTACCATAACTTTGTCTTTTCTTGCTAAATGGATAATAAAGATTATTATCATATAATCATCAACGTCCTCATGCCTTCCTACAAGCTGTAAGTACCTAAATCTTACAACAATTAGATTATGAGACTGAATATTGCATGAAATTCAACTAACGAGTTAAGACAAAGAAAAAAGGCTTAGCAAAAATGGCGTCACTCCCGAGCCACGATGTAACCCTAAATAAGCTCGACGGCTATAACTACTCACTATGGTCTTTCAAAATTGAAATGCTCTTGCAAAAGGAAGATCTTTGGGAAGTTGTCACCGAAAATATTCCAGATGAACCTAAAATCGAATGGAAAAAGAAAGACTCAAAAGCTAGAGCTATCATTAATCTAAGCATCGCCGACTCACAAATAGTGCATGTCAAAAACCTACTAACAGCCAAAGCTACCTGGGACACTCTTAAAAATATCTACGAAAGAAAAACACTCTCAAGAAAAATTTATTTGCTAAGGAAACTATACAGCTTAAAACTCGAAGAAAACAAAGACATGCAACAGCACATCACTACCATGATGGAACTTGTTGACAAACTGCGAACCATTGGCGAAACACTAAAGGACTCTCACATCACGGCTATGCTGCTTTGCTCGCTTCCAAAGAGCTACTCCAATCTCATCACGATGTTGGAATCAAGGCCTGATGACGAGCTAACGCTTGAATTTACCAAGAACAAACTCCTTGATGAACACACACGCAGAGTAGAAAGCTCGAAAGACGAAAGCACCGCATCAAAAGCCTTAAAAAGCCTCCACGGAGCTTCAAGCCAAAGAAGAGAAAAAGAGAAGAAATTCTGTTCTTTCTGCCACAAACCAAACCACTCCAAAGAAGAATGTTGGCACTATCAAAAGCGAAACAACAGCAACAAAGAGTACAAATATGAAAACTTCAGAAGAGGAAGCGTACCAAAGTACACAAATCAGTCGAGTGTCACCCAAGAACAATCAACAAATCAGAGAACAACAAAAGGACCTAACCCAAAAGCTCTCAATTGCACTCAACGAGAAGCAAGTGTACACAACTGGTTCGTCGACTCTGGAGCCACATCTCATATGGCGTACGATGAAAGCTTCTTCACTGAACTTAACAGAGAACAAACACAAAATGTTGTGGTTGCTAATGGCAATAAGCTGCAGGTCAAAGGGATAGGACAAGGTGAAATAAAAGTCATCACACCCCAAGGAAAGACTGACACCTTACTTCTCACAAAAGTTCTCTACATCCCGGAACTAACAGACAACCTTCTGTCAGTGAGTGCGGCCACCTCCAACGGATGTAAAGTGACGTTCAACAGAGATTGGTGTACCATCGAAAGAGACAACACAGCCCTCGCGAACGGTATACTTGACAATGGAATGTACCGACTCCACCTGGATGACAACCTCCAAACTCGCACATTCAAAGCAAATGTAGCAAAACAAAACCACTGCAAGAACAAAAATTGCCTCATGCTCTGGCACGACAGACTAGGACACAGAAATTTAGAATCAATTAAGAAGATTCGAAATGAGAACCTAGCAAGAGGACTAAGTCTAAATAACTGTTCGCACAGCACAGACTGCGTTCAGTGCATTCAAGGAAAACTCACCGAAACCCCTTTTCTAAAGAAGACAGAGTACAGAGCAACTGAAACGCTTCAACTTGTCCACAGTGATATCTGCGGTCCATTACCAACTAACTCTCTCAGCGGTAAGAGATACTTCATCACCTTCACTGATGACTACAGCAGATACACGAAGATCTACCTCCTGAAAGGAAAAGACGAAGCCTATGAAAAAATAAAAGACTACGTCATCTCAGCACACACGGAATTTGGAAAAAATATCCAAACCATACGGACAGACAACGGTCGTGAGTACGTAAACCGACAAGTCGAAGATTTCCTGAACCAAAGCGGAATCAAACATCAGCTAACAGTCCCCTACTCACCAGCCCAGAACGGAGTAGCCGAAAGGAAAAATCGATCACTAATGGAGATGACAAGATGCATGCTGTTTGACTCAGGACTCCCACAGTCTCTATGGGCGGAAGCGGTTACCACAGCTAATTACCTACACAACCGAATACCCTCGAAAGCTACAGACAAGACTCCATTTGAACTATGGACCAACAGGAAGCCCAGTCTGAAGCATCTAAAAAGATTCGGATGTAAAGCCTTCGCCTATATTCCCAAGATAAAAAGAAACAAGTTGGATAGCAAAGTTATCGAAGGGATTTTTCTTGGATACGATGATCGAAGCAAAGGATACAGAATCCTGCACGATACAGACAACATCATAATCAGCAGATCCGTAAAATTTCTAGAAAAAGAAAATGGTTTTCACCACGCTTCCACAAAAACAACTTCACCACAAGTACTAAGTACAGATCTAACTTCCTCCAATCATATTGGTAATGCAGAGGAAAGTCAGGAACCAGGAACACAACCCGAAAACCTTGAGGACTCAGAAACCGAGGATTACCTTCAACCCAGTACAAGCACAGGAACACAAGTGGTCACACAAAGAAGATCCACGAGACCAACAAAGGGAATACCTCCCATAAGAAATGACTACATGCTGTACAAAACTGAAGCTCAAGACATTCCGACACCCACCAGCTACTCGGAAGTCCTACAATTACCAAAAATAGAAAGAGAAAAATGGCTACAAGCAATGAACGAAGAACTAAATTCTCTTGAGAAGAACAATGTCTGGGAACTAACGCCTCTACCTAAGGACAAAAGATCATAGGATGTAAATGGACCTATAAACAAAAACTCAATTCCAAAGGAGAAATAGAGCGGTACAAAGCCAGACTCGTAGCAAAAGGGTTCAATCAGAAATTTGGCCGAGACTACGAAGAAACCTTTGCACCAATTGTGAAGCATTCTACAATTAGAGCCTTCCTAGCTGCATCAGTCTACAAAGGGATGAAAGTGAACCACCTCGATGTCAAGACAGCGTTCCTACACGGCGACCTAGATAAAGAACTCTACATGGAACTCCCAGAAGGACTCCATACAAAACAAACAAACGAAGTCTGCAAACTAAAGAAGGCAATTTACGGTCTAAAACAAGCTGGAAGATCTTGGAACACAAAAATTGCAAGCACTCTAATTAAAAATAACTTCAAACAGAGCATTGTAGACCCATGCCTATTCACCAAGAATGAAGAAAACCATCCCATCTACTTGATTCTATATGTGGATGACATGCTCCTTGCAAGCGATTCCGAAATAATCATCCAAAACACTGTAAAAACTCTCGAAAAAGAATTCGAAATAAAGAACCTTGGAGACCCCACTCAATTCATTGGTATAGAAGTCTCCAGGAACAGAGAAGGTGAACTCCTACTGAGCCAAAAGAGTAAAATCCAAGAATTAGTTGAAAGGTACAATCTCCAAGAAGCGAAACCTACTTTCACTCCCATGGAAAGCGGATACCCCGGTATATCTGATGAAAAACTTCTACCAAACAACGTCCAATACCAACAACTGATAGGCTCACTATTGTACCTAAGCGTAGTATCCAGACCAGATATCGCAGCTCCCGTCTGCATACTTAGCAGCAGAAACCAGAATCCTAGAAATTGTGACTGGAATGCAGCAAAAAGAATCGTAAGATATCTAAAAACTACTAAAGAACTCGAGCTACGCATATCTAACCAAAAGCCTCCCACGCTGGAAGCATACAGTGATGCCACATGGGCAAGCGACAACACCGACAGAAAATCACTAAGCGGAAACTTGTTGCTACTGGGTTCAAACCCCATCTCATGGATGACTGGGAAACAAGGTTGCGTATCTCTCTCATCCACCGAAGCGGAACTTATCTCCGCAGCTGAAGCCTCACAAGAACTGTTATGGCTTCTCGACTTGCTAAAGGATCTCGAACTGGAACAGAAAGCTCCAATCTACTTCCACCAAGACAATCAATCATGTCTCAAGATATGTTCATCCGAAAAAGTGTCTTCTAGAACCAAACACATCGCAACCAAGATCCATCACCTGAAGGATCTTCAGAAGAAGACAGTGATAAAAATGGTCTACTGCCCAACTGGCGACATGAAGGCGGACATTCTGACCAAGCCGCTACCAAGGCCGACATTTGAGAAGTTACGCTACAACCTCATGATGTCTCCACATTCATGCCGGGGATTTGTTGGATAACTGAATGCTACGACAGCTAGCGCCACACTGGACCTATCATCATCACAAACTGTTTGTTTACCTTCTTCTCTATATTACAATAACTGTTCGCTACCATAACTTTGTCTTTTCTTGCTAAATGGATAATAAAGATTATTATCATATAATCATCAACGTCCTCATGCCTTCCTACAAGCTGTAAGTACCTAAATCTTACAACAGGATTTAAGATGGGAACTTGGAATTTATCTTTTGTTCCTCCTTAAACAATCATCCAAAAAACATCAATTATCAAATTTCAATAAAATCTGAGATAAAATTGTGCAACACTAACATGCAAAAATGTAGTTTATTTTTAAAAATCAAAACATTTTTTAGAACACATAGAGTCATCTTTGATAGATTTTTTAAAAATATTTTCGTCTATTTTACAATATTACTGTATCATTTATCCTTGATTACTATATAACTGGCCACTGAACATGTGGCAGTCTTGGAGGATATTGTTGGGTTCTGCGCTGCCTGGAGTATAGAAGCTCCATCTATGCTTTCTTCCTGTGGTGAATCTGTATAAGACCTGTGGTCTTAATAAAACTATGTGTGTGATAATTTTATAAATTTTATTCATGATATACTGTAGATAGGGTATTTCTCTATTCTTCTTGGATTTTAGTTCAATAATTTACCCTACCTTCTATGTCGACACATATTTATAAAATAGTTGATTGAGGTGTAGAGGCGTTCACTTCCCTCTCTATATCTTCATCTTAATAAGATTTATAATAACAGAATTGAAAAAATCAAAATTTAGAGACACAACATTCTATAACTATTCATTCAATCAGCTTGACCAAGTCATTTGGTTAATAAATAATTAGAGAGATTAATAAATAAAAGTTTTATTTTAAAATTTTGTCCATGTTGATCCTCCCAATTTTTATAATATTTATAAGAGTCAAAGAGGATGCTTGATTCTTTTAAAAATATATTTATGATAGATAGAGAGACATTAAATTATAATTTAATAATCTTTACTAAGGAATTCTTATGAATAATATTTACAAGAGAGATATAATCTCTTTCTATACCAGGCCGAATCCTTCGTTGTTAGAGATGGCCAAAAGAAGCTTCTCCTTGAGCTTAGACATGGATCTGTACTGAGGGAGAAAGAGGATGTTGAAGCAGGTACTGGAGCTAGGGAGGAGCTCTGAGTCTGGACCTCCACGTTGGATGGTGAAGACCCGAGTTCCTTCAAGAGGCATTCTGTCAGTAGCTGTGATGAAGACCAACAGGGCTCTAAGTTGGGACTGCTCCATCTCGCCCACAACTTCCCAGAAATACTCCACTGTCTGGCGGTCCAGGACGTCCACATTCGAGTACGACACTCTCGACTTCAGCACCTCGACATCTAGCTGCTCTTCACCACACATCACTTTAGAGAATTCCTCCGGCTGGAAAAAACTTTGAATATCGTGAATATTGGTGGTCATAACGCAGCCTTCTTTAAAATGGTTGAATTCCTCTTCAATGCTCTTACTAAGTACCATATCTACATACTGTTGAACAAATTCTGTTTTGTTTTCTTGATTCACGGCAATGTTGTCCCCATTTTCTACGAGTGGCTTTGTAATTGAATTTCCATCTCCATTATCGATAGAAGCGACAAAGTTACACATGAATACCTCTTCAAAGTCATCTTCTTCGTAGCTTAGAAGAGTATTAAAGCTTCTAGCCATTTCAGGGTCAAAATCACTCACATCTCTTATTGTCACTGGATAATCCACTAACTTCCGGTAAAAGGCCTGAGGAAATCTTAAATCAACAAAAATTCTATTTTGAATAGCCATACCAAAAAGTGCCCCAAACAACATAAATCTCTTATATGTTTTTAGATTCCCATCGGTATTGATTTTAAACCAGTAATGCCCATTTTCTTTTCTGATAAAAAGGTTGAAATGGCTAGCTAGCAAGCGTTTTAAGATATTATTAAAAAATTCCTTGGAAACGCCACCCATGTCTTGAGCTAACTCATCTTTATATGAAAAAATCACAGGAAGTCTCCCATTGCGCTTCGCGTAATGCCAATAATCTACCATCATTTGAATACCATCTTCTATGAGATGGTCTCTTCGAATGGAAAAATGTATCTTGTTTCCAGACAAACTTCCATGATAAGATAGAATTTCTTCAAATATATTCAGTTTTTGTGCTATGGGAAACAGAAAAGTAAAGCTTATTAAACTTAAATCTGGTTGTTTGGAATATATTGAGATTTCTTTGTTCATATCAATAAGAGAATTCATCCCATTTTCGAATATTACAAATTCACTCACAGAAATTTTTGGTTTTCTGGATATAGATTTGATATAATCATATAACCTCTTAAATTGGTTGTTAACTGAGGTTTCGCATTCACCTCCATAAAGATTGGCAAAATATAAAAGTTCTAAATGTATTGCTAGCATTTCTTGGTTAGCTAAATCTTCTTTTATTTTATTTTTTTTTTGAATAGTCTCCACCAGCATGTCTCGAAGTTTGTTCACCAAATTTGAGAATACACAATCGCTGAGGCTGCCCCAGTGTTCCAATAGGCGCAAGAGGGATTCATCTTCTAAATGTAAAGGACAAAAATAAAAATTAAATTTACATATTACACTAATGTCAAACAATAAAGCGAATAAATCCAGATCATATCTTATTCTCCCATCAAATGTATCAATATTCTCTAGTAGACATTCTAAAAGTCCTTTAAAAAAATCGTGATTGTGTTCTACCAGTTTTAGAAAATTTTCTAATTTTTTAATATCGATAACATCTTCCCCTGAATTATCAGAAGCCAAGGTAAAAAAATTTCTTAGAGATTCCAATGAATCAAAAACGCCTATGATACTGTTATAATCAATCCTGGTTAGTTCATTAGTTGGATTGCTGTTATTTTCCATATTGTATATTATAAACCGTCTTATTTTTCTGAAATATTTTAATTATTAATTAACTGGTTTAAGAAAGAGAAGAAGAGTAAGAGAGGGAATGAAAATTAGGTCTATATTTTTACTAATGAATACATTCTTGAATCTGTTTTTTAACAAAAATATATATTTTTAAAATAATATATTAATTTTTTTAAAATAATATACAGTTAAACTTGTCTGTAGCGCCCTCTCTAAATAGCGCTTTCCTCTCTATAGCGCCAGATTTTAAACATTAAAATTAAATATTTTACATTAAAAGTGACCTGTCTATAGCACCCCCTCTCTATAGCACCATATTTGGATGAGTCCCAAGAGGGAGCGCTATAGACAGGTTTAACTGTATATATTATTGAAGATAATTTTTGTCGGTTGGAATTTATAATATTTTAAAATATATTTTACAAATATAATGAATTACTACAAACTTATCAAGAAACTACAACTGCCTTTCACTTGTGTAGACATATGATGTACTTACAGTGAAGGCAGTCGCCTACTTCTACCCACCATGATTATCATCGCCTGTACCACGTGTACTAGGGATAAGTAAAAAGTGGACATGGAGAAAACTACTCAGAATGTCATGGGCAGATAAACAATGGTTGCCTGTAAAGTCGGTTTTACGGGCGAAGATTTTACGTGACAACGGTAGAATATTTATGGATATGAATATAATTAAATTGCACAATAGGAACAAGGAATTGAATGAAAATAAGAATTGCACAAATTTTAACTATAGAAATATATTTTGTTTACTAAAACATTGTACATGTAAACTTAAACTTAACTAATTCCTATTTGAGTGATTTTGTTGAGGATAGGACGATGATAGGAGAAATATGAAATGAAAGGAAATGTATATACGTTATATATATACGTTATATATATATATACGTTATTACGTTATATATGTTAAAATTCTTGCTCAACACAGTTTGAATATAGTTTTCTTATATCTGCCACTTTTTCTTAATATTTGTAATTTTAAAGAATCAATTCGAAAATCAAAACATTTATTCGGATCGAAGGTTCAAATTTTTGCTAAATAAATTTGAAACTATTTAAAATTTGTAAAATAATAATTAATTAATTAATTAATTTTAAACTAATAATTTACTTAACACTATCAACATTTATCAATAGTATGACATAACCTATAAACTCAGTTTCTCAACTTTTGTGTCAATCTAACAATTAATCAATCAATCATAGTTTACGATAATGAAATATCAGTGTACAATTATTTACCTTTATTGTTGTAGTTGTTGTAAATGACGAATCTAAGCACTCCACATTTTCACTACAGACACAGCTGACGATACTTTAACCACACGTGTGAACTTGTATTATGACGCTTTCTTGTTTTTCCAACGCCAAGAACGTTCGAGAAAGACAAAGACAGAGACAAGCATGCGCCGATTCAATGCGCCTAATTCTCTAGCGCTGCGCGCGCAGCTGCGCGCGCAGCACTCTCGTTCGGTGACTCATCGTAACGTTACCGGGCGTTACACTTTTTCATAAGTGACTCCCAGCCGCAACCTAATTTAAGACGTTGTCACGTCAAAACCTACAAAGTCGTACGGCATGACTACAGAACAACTCCAGTGAATGCTATTCTTGATGGGATGGGCTCTGAAAGAAACGGAGGAGATAATACCTGATGTTTATAAGGGGATAAACTCGCCAAATAGCATCAACTATTCAAAGAGAAAACCTACTCAAACTTCACATACAAGCCAAACGTCACAAAATCTATCCCACTCTCAAAAAAGCAACAAACCAAACCGGCCCCTAAAAATCTCACAATCGCCTATGAATCACACGTACTCTTAAAGTCAGACAATCCATCCAAGAACGCAGGCGAAATCCTACGTGAAGTACAAAAAGCAGACCCCTCAATCCTGAATTCTCCTGATGTGGCAGCCTGGAAGGCTGGTAATCTACATCAGAACTAACCGACTCTCACGGTGAGATTTGAAGCCAACAAAAATTTCACCAATTCCTTGAACTGCACTGAAAGACCGACAATCCATCTAAGATATTGCTTGTTCGGGGCAGAAAGCTTCACAACCAACCAATGATCCTGGAAAACCTCTAAAATAACGAAGATCTCAAGAGCTTCTCCAGGAAAGGGATGTTCAAGATAGCCTACCGTCCAAAGGACAACAACCTTCATGGCTACACCACAGTCTTCATCGAGGTAGACAACGAGGTGTCTTGGGCCATCGTGGTAAGATCCCAGGACTCATTCTACGGTATGAAAGAATTATCTTCCTAAATCAATGCTACCGCTGATGCAGCTTCGGCCACCGTGAGATCAATATTATTGGCGCAAAAATATTCTGAGATTACTGGTTGTATAATCCATTATATAGGTCTATCGATGGATTATGTGTGATCTGAGTTATTTTATTGTAGGCAACGCTTTATGGATAGATTTTGAAAGACTGTGTATAAGTTAGAAGGTGCAGTGGGCTTAGCTCTTTGGTCTGCTAGTTCATTTCCCAGAATACCGCTGTGATCTTTGACACAGCAGAGTTGAAGATTGGGTGTATATTGGGGTGGACTGCATATGACAGAAAGAGTCAATTGGCTGTCTGAGGCAATTTGGAAGTTTACACGCGGGAAAATCTGACTAGCTTTAGTCGCCTAAAGAAACAGGGGTTCTTATAGTAGGGTTGACTATTCGTGATATCAGCCGCTACAGTAACTGCTGCGCCTATTTTCTTCATTTTAAATGGAATATAAAAATTCTAACTTTGATATTTATTACTCTTGCTTTGTAAGCTGTTTTAAGCAAGTATGCCAATTTAATACTTCTATGTAGTCTCTGGGAATATATAGAAATCGATCATAAAAATTGAAAGGAAGCGTGGAATTTAGTTCATAGATTTTCATAGAATGATGGCCGCTCTTTACATCAGCTTCATTTGAAAGGAAATAAACAATGTCTATTCTATAATCTATTCCATGCCACGCCGGTCACTTAGAAGTATGCAATTTTGTAAACTGGCATTGTTAGCAGTAATGAAATAGCCTATAAAACACCAGACTTCTACATGGTCTAGATGTATATTAAGAACTAGATCATTATCCCGTTCTACACGAGCGGGTCTAGAACGATAGCCATTTCTTAACATCCGTTGTTAAGGTTTTACCCATATATATGTTGTGACCCCTATATATAGATATGTGAAAAAATAATAGAAAAAAATAATAATATAATGGTCAGGTGTTGATATTAAAAGTAAAGAAGGCATGTCCCGACCAGGAGCACATGTGCTTTTTTAGATGGCAGAGCGCCAGCTAGTGGAACAGAAATCAACTAAACATTGATTTAGCCTGTTCCCTGATATTTGGCCAACCCATTTTCTTTATAAATCAAGAAAAACCATCCACGAACGCGTTTCGCGTTGTTGGCGCTCGTCAGAGTGATGCAGGCTGTACCACTGCAACCAAAAATCTTTTTCGTCCCAGAGGCTTCTTGAGACACCAAGAAATGGGTATTTAAGGCCAAACTTGTGTAAATACGCTTAAAATGTGAAACAAATAAAATGGTCAGGTGTTGATATTTAAAATAAAGAAGTATATTTAATTTATTAATTTAATCAATCAATATTTAAGAATAGGTATCTTCTATATATATAAAAATGAATGTATGTGTGTGTGTCTGTTTGTTTGTCCTTTATGCCTGACCAAACCACTCATTGGAACGCAATGAAACTTTGGGAAGTTATTTAGTATAGTACTGGGAAGGTTTCTAGCGAATAAAATTTTTGAAATAACTTTTCGCTTTAAAATAATCAAGATAAATATTCTAATTTATCTGTTATAATTCAACAATCTGCTCTAAATATTATCATGATGATACGATGATTTTGTAATGTAGAAAATTAGGAAAGACAAAATTCAGGATGACACGGCAATTTATTTGAGACAAGAACAAAGTACCAGGGAGGCAATTATGGAAGTTTGCTTATCTGGTAGGAAAATATTTGATAATAAAAATTTATTATATTTTTATAAAATTATTTATTTATCATCCTTTTCTGGAATCAAAATATGCAATTTAGTTTATTTCCATATTTTAGGTTCCAAGCTATAATAGTTTAATAGCTTAAACATTTTACTCTTTATTCTGGTAATATTTCATCCAGATAGACTGAATATACTGTGAATTTGAAATTTGAAAAAAAAAAAAAAACTCTTATCTTTATTTATTTCTACATACATATTGCTGAGATCTTATTTTTAAAGGAGTTATCCTCATTGGCTATTGTTTATTTATAAACACACAAAATTCGAATATTTATTTTCGTGTTTTATGGTTATAATAAAAATTTAAATGGACACTTTAAAGAAAGGTGTTGATAAAACTGCAATGATTCTAAAGATAAGACTTGAAAAAAGTATAACTCTTTAATTCTAACAAACAAACAAGTTACACTATTCCATACTAGAAAAATGACTCACTCTCAAAACACAAACACGATATATATACATATATACACAATTATCATCATCAACTCTGTGACAACAAATAAACAAATATTAAATTAATCCGCCAATACATCACACCATCTTCCCCCTACAAACTTTGATATCGCACAGGAGGTCTCCGATCCCTTGGAGGGTTTCTTCTTGGCAGGGGCCTTTCCTCCGTCCGGGCTTCTTTGTCTGAGGAACACGCGGATTCCCTTGGGCTGCCTTCAATCTCCACACCTTGGTCCCCGGACACTGGATCCTGCGGCAGTCCAGCTGTTTCCGACGAAAACGATTCTCTGTCCCTCCGGCTGTTCATACTCTCAGGAGCCATCCATATTGGGTCATCTTCCTCCTCTCTTTTCTCTCTGGCCTCATCTCCATCTTCACCACTAGTCCATCTTCTCCTTATCTGATCTCGGTGGTAGGTCTTCACCTGTCCATTTATCAACACTGTATAGACTCTGCTCCCCTTTCTGCCCACTATTCTTCCTGGGATCCATCCGACACCCCTAAAATTCTTACACCACACCTTATCGTCCACCTCGAACTCCTCTTGGCCTCTTCCTCGATCATACCTCATCTGCCTGGCCTGTCGTTCTCTCACCCTATTGTCCAGGCTCTGGTGTATTAACGTCAGTCTGGTCCGCAGAGACCGACCCATAAACAGCTCTGATGGGGTCTTCCCAGTTGTCTCATGCGGCGTGCATCGATATGTGAGGAGAATTCTAGACAGTGTATCTTGAATGGTATCTTCAAACCTCCTTTTATTTTTTTCCAAGGCCATCTTTATCAATTGAACCGCTCTTTCCGCTAAACCATTACTCTGTGGATGGTATGCTGGAATCAGAGTTTGTCTGACTCCATTTCTCTCAAAAAAACTCTTCATCTCTACCCCTGTAAACTGTGGGCCATTATCCGACACCACTTCCTCTGGTAACCCATACGCTGAAAACAATCTTCTTAACTGCTCAATCGTCTTTCTTGCGGTTATCTCTCTCATCGGGATCGCCTCGACCCATTTTGAGTGGCTATCCACCACAATTAACAAATTCACTCCATCTTTAAATGCAAAATCCATATGGATCCGTTGCCAGGGCCTGGTTGCCCACACCCACGGTCTCCAGTTTACTTTACTTGGGCCTGTCTGAGTTTGCTGGCAATTTTTACACCCATTTACCATGCATTCAATCTGGTTGTCAAGATTCGGCCACCAAAAATGCGACCTAGCAACCGCCTTCATTTTGCCCATCCCCGAATGGGTCTCGTGTAGACAACTCAACATATTTTTCCTAAGAGAAGACGGGATGATCACTCGCATTCCCCACAATAAGCATTCCCCGTCCATAGTTAACTCCAACTTTCTCTGAAAGTAGGGTCTGAGGTATTCCCCAACTCTTTCAGGCCAGCCTTGCTGCGTATAGCGCTTCACCACTGACAATACTTCATCTTTTTTAGTTTCCACACCTATTTCTGCTGCTGTAACCGGCAAATCTTCCACGTATGATTATATGAACGTTTGATTCAAAACCGGTTTTTCGTCACTCTCTACTGGCAACCGGGAGAGAAGGTCTGCGTTTCCATGATCTTGAGTTCGTCGGAATTTAATTTCATAGGTATAAGCTGCCAAAGTCAGTCCCCATCTCTGCAATCTTGAAGTAGACAAGGTGGGAATCCCTGCTCTCAGTAGAGAGATTCATGTTTTTTGGAAGAATTCAAAAGGAAACGGAAAGTGTTTCAGAATATCTTGTGGAAATCAAGCGGCTAGCCTCAACGTGTGGATTTGGCGAATTTTTAAAAGAATCCTTAAGAGATAAATTAGTGTGCGGATTGAGAGATGCAAAAATCCAGAGGAGGATCTTGTCGGAAGGAGATGTGCCGTTGGCAAGAGTAGTTGAAATTGCGTTGTCGATGGAGGCAGCAGAAAGAAATACCAGAATATTCCATGTCAATGAGCCTGCAGATAGCGTGGACAAAATACGCGCAGAAGTCAGTGAGCAAAAGAGAAAGTGCATACATTGCGGGAGGTTGCATAAAGACTTATGCAGATTTAGAGAGGCGACCTGTTTCAGATGCGGGAAAAGAGGTCACTTGGCAACCATCTGCAGGAGCCGTGGGGAACACACAAGCGAAAGACAGGTGAGCCGGTTTCGGAACCAGAGAAAGATTAATCTAATCGAGGATCAGGAGGAGGAAGAATCCGTTCAAAGAATGGTCTTTATGAGGACCTATGATTATAGAGTCAAGTATGCTACGAATGACCCTCCCTATGTGATTAAGATGAGAGTAGAGGACACTTTGATGACTTTCGAAATTGACACGGGTAGCTGTCTGACTTTAATATCGGAGAAGGATTTCAAAAGATACCTCCCAGACGTGCAGGTAAAGGAAGCGGGAATAATTGTTAAGACCTATGACGGAACGGTGGTACCGATTCTGGGTGAAATAGATGTCAAGGTCGATTTTCGGGGAACGATCGCTAAGCTTAGAGCTGTCGTGGTGAGAGGAGAAAGGAAGGCCTTGTTGGGGAGAGAGTGGATCAATGTTTTGAAAATTGGAAATTCTATTGTGAATCGGATGCCTTTGGAGGACACGTTGGCGGAATTATTGAGTCAACATCAGGTTGTGTTCGGGGAGACAACAGATCCAATAAAAGGATTCGCATTTGCAGTGAATATTCAGGATGTAAACCCCATATTTCATAAGGCCCGACCAGTTCCCTTTGCGATCAGAACGGCGGTAAACGAGGTACTAGAAAGAATGGTGGAGAAGGACTACTTGTATCAAGTACCCAGCAGCAAGTGGGCAACTCCAGTGGTGGTTGTGCCCAAGAAGAATAATGAGTTTAGGATTTGCTGTGATTTCAAAGTAACTTTAAATAGGTTCTTGGATACTGCGGCCTATCCGCTGCCTACTCAGCAGGACCTGTTTTCCGTATTGGCTAGAGGGAGGTATTTCTCTAAACTAGATTTGAGCAATGCATACCTTCAATTAGAGGTTAACCCTAGCACCCTGCCACTCCTAACTATTAATACGCATAAGGGGCTTTTTAGGTTTAAAAGAATGCCTTTTGGATTGGCAAATGCCCCTAGTTTTTTTCAGTCAGTTATGGACAGAATATTGGCGGGAATTAATGGGGTTATTTGTTACATTGACGATGTACTCGTATCCACGGCGTCAGTGGAGGAACATATGGCAGTATTAAAAACTATTTTTGTTCGGTTGCAGAAGCACAACATAAAATTAAAAAGGGAAAAATGTGAATTTCTGCGAAGAGAAATACAGTATTTAGGACATCTCATCAAAGAAGATGGTATTCGGCCTTTAGAGGACAAGATACAAGGGCTACAGAAAGCCAAAAGCCCGACAAATGTCTCGGAATTGAGATCTTTTCTGGGATTGGTGAACTATTATGGAAAGTTTATTCCGAATTTGCCAGAGATTTTGGAGCCACTTCACAAGCTGCTAAAAAAGAATAGTTATTGGAAGTGGACAGGGGAGTGTGAGGAGGCGATCTCGGAATGTAAAAAAAGAATTACCTCCGAGAAAGTGTTGGTGCCATATGATGCCACGTTACCCTTGTCTTTGGCCACGGACGCATCTCAGATTGGAGTGGGGGCGGTGCTGTCCCATGTTATCGAGGGCCAAGAGAGACCAATCATGTTTGCCTCACGAACACTTTCCACAATCAACTCTTCATATTTATACTCTTTAGGCAACTTCGGGCTACATAAATTTTTCAATGTATCATACGCCTTCCCGCCAATTAGAGTCAACAAATAGGCTTTTTTCTTTTCTTCACTAGCCTCTTCTAGAATTAGAAATTGCTCCAAACGCTCGATAAATGAGCAAAAATTTTCATTTTTTTCTTCAAATTCCTTAAAATGGTAATGAGCCATCATGAAATAATTTTTCTTATGCAAATTTCCAATAACTTATTACTTCTTTAAAATTTAAACAAAATTATTCATATTCCGCTATACCAACGCTCGGGTTCTTACTCTAAACTCGTCGCCAATGCAATGATTCTAAAGATAAGACTTGAAAAAAGTATAACTCTTTAATTCTAACAAACAAACAAGTTACACTATTCCATACTAGAAAAATGACTCACTCTCAAAACACAAACACGATATATATACATATATACACAATTATCATCATCAACTCTGTGACAACAAATAAACAAATATTAAATTAATCCGCCAATACATCACAAAAACACTTATTTTTAAAGCCAAACCATGGTTTTTTCTAATAGGGTATGTATGTAATGATACAAATAAAACGACTTACAATGTCCGATATCTTAATTGCCATTATCTTTTGGTAGTAAAATGTCTCTTAATATCATTAAATAAACCTTTTTTGAATTAGGTAACTATAAAAGAAATTAAATTCTATATTTAGATAATTATATAATTTTAAATCCCTCAAAAATTTCGGCAAGGTTCCATGAACATAAACACAGAAAATGGTTAATCGAAATACAACCCCAATAAAACTATAATTGTGTAATAACACAATATTTGACAAACAATTTCTTATATAAGTCGGTGGATGAGAGGGTAACACGCTCGATTCCCGACAGTCATGAACCGGGATTAAATCCCGCATTAAAATTTGTTTAATATGTGAATAACCTTCACATATTATTCATTGTTCAATTATCATGAACTAGGTTGCTCTTGCTGAGCGGTACCTATTTATGTGATTTGAACCAGAACAATTTCTTTGAACCATCCAACTTTTCAAAGAGAATTATGAATGATATATATAATGCATTAGAACTGTTGTTATTCTTACAAAAATGTATATTTAAAAGCCTGAATTTCAACCTTATAAAATATTAATTTCTAGCTGAATGACCGGGGCAACTATTCGTTACAATTATAAATTGATGGCGTGGATGTCACTCTTCTGAAATGTCCCGCTCCAAACTCTATGTGTTTTTAAAATATAAAAATTAAAATGTAAATTTTCACAACGATATTTAAAAATTGTATTATTTTTATTTTTTATATGAATATATTTTAAATTTGATATATACATAAAATGATAGCAAGTGATTTCTTGCCCCTATGCCGTCATTATGTCACTCAAGGTCACTCTTGTGAAACGTCCCACTCCACCAATCCTCGTCGCCACACGTGGTCCATCCTTCCCCAACTTTACTTCTCATAGTTACCACAGTGAGGCTCTGGTTGTGAGTGAAATAGGGAAAATTTGTTAATAACTCCAAGGATATTCGAGATAGAAGCCTGAAAATTTGTCTATAAGTTTTTCCAGATTAAACTCTATATACTGCTATAATTTCAGCCATATTAGTCATGTATTGTGGAAGTGTATAGCTGAAAAACAAACATACACTGACTTTTATATATATAGGGATTAATATTTTTCTAGGATATAAATATTTAATATTAAAGAGACTTAGATCAATATTGTTTAATAGAAATATCCAATATTTTGAAGAAGTTGTTCATCCATCTTCTTCTGGAATTCAAACCTTGTAAACAAATCATTGACATGATATGCAAAGTAGGGAAAGCTTTATATATAGCAGTTGATGTGACAAAACTATTCAATTGGAATCATTGTGTCTTCAATTATAAATATAATATGAAAAAATAGTACAAATGTGAAATTGTACTGGGATAAGGTGTATAAATTAAGAAAGAAAAAAAGGCATCTCCTTATCGTGCAACTAAAAGTTGCTGATGGCTTGCGGCATCTATCGGAATAAATACCAACTATTTTTTGACACAAGGTAATAAGACCAAATCCAAATAAATAGTGTGTGATGTTTCGGTAACAACGTTGTTACCTAAAAGAAAATAAGACCTAATCCAAATAATTTATTGGTGTGTGACGTTTCGGCAACAAATGAGGTTTATTATTTTAAAAGATATGTGGATGACTCCATTTTATTTATTAATCAGGGAAGTGAACAAAATATTTTGGATACTTTCAACAATCTATTGCCTGATATCAATTACTCTATGGAAGTAGATAACAACAAATCAATTAATTTCCTGGACATGAACTTATCATACAACAATAACAACATTACAACCTCTATATACAAAAAAACCAACACATACAGGAACTTATTGGAACTTTAGCTCACAGCACCATTCAGCCAAAAAGTAGGATTAGTAAAAGCTCTTATATATAGAGCTTTCACACTCATTAATGATACAACTAAAAGAAATATAGAAATTAACAACATCAAATCATCAGACAAAAGTGATGGCAACAATACTGTTACAAAAACGTCGCACACTATTTATTTATTTGGTCTTATTACCTTGTGTTGGTTTAGTTCCATGTTTTAAATGTCAATTGTTTCAACAGTGGTTATAACAACATGAATATCTTGGGTCCAAGTGATGTTTCTATTATACAGTAGAACCTCCCTGTAAAGGACACCTAATTACAGAGCCAAAGTGTCCTTTAGGGAGAGGTGTCCTCTTACTGGAGTGTTGCTAAATAGTGAAAATGGTATTTTTGATGATGAAAACTGTCCTTTATAGAGACGTGTCATCTAGCACGAGTGTCCTCTCATTGCAATTAAAGATGCCACTTTTTTTTTTTTGCAGGAATTATTGTTTCTTTCGGATGTCTGTTGGGTTTCAAAAAGTTTGGGTGTTGATGTGGTATTGGTGAAAAACTGTCAATTTGTACCGTTCCGTGGATAACTTTAATAATCCCATGCATACCTGGGTGATTATGCAGTAGTATTTTACTATTCCTTTTAACAATAAATATACCCATTGAATATAGTGAATTAAATGTACATACGATACAGGTACATTTTTCTCATTTCCTGTAGTGCATTTTGCTATGCTTGCTTTTATGCTAACATCACTGGATTTGAATTGAACAAGAGGAGAAGCTAATTTTCTTAAACATTTCTCTTCAGGATATACATTACTGAATATCTTGTTTGCTTGCCTAATAATTGATTCGAGTATGACGGTCATTTTTTAAAATGAAAGCTATTTTTCATAGTAAATGTAAAAAAAATCTGGGTGATTATGTAGTGGTGGTATTTTACTATTCTGTATATATTATACTCATGCAACTAGCACAAGCTTTTTTTACCCTAATCACCATATTGCCAAATATAACCAAAGCCTATTTCATATTTTATATGGAGTATCAACAGTATATGGATATTACCTTCTCCCTAGGTATTAATGAACCTCATTACTCCGCTTGTTGTATTATTTCCTCATGTATTTGCCTATCTTTATATATACAATGATTTTTTCTTCTAAAGCCTTATGTTTTTCTATCGCCTTTTTTACTCTCTCTCTCTCTCTAAATATAATTTGAATCAATAAAGAAATTTGTAAGGAATTTTTTTGTCTGTGTTTTTTTTTTATTTGAAACCTCACATTTATTTGATAAGTCACAATTTGGATTATAGATTATAAACACAAGGTAATAAGACCAAATCCAAATATATAAATAGTGTGGGACGTTTTGGTAACAATGCTGTTACCGAAATGTCACACACTATTTATTTATTTGGATTTGGTCTTATTACCTTGTGCTCACATTTATTTAAAAACATTATTTCAATACAAAAAAGGTACCAGGAGTATAATAATTCACTGAAAATAACACCACCTTTAGATAAGAAGTACAGTTATAAACCTGTCTATAGCGCCCCCTCTAAATAACGCCTTCCTCTCTTCTTGTGTACACATTTCATGATTATACGGTGTACATATTTCAAGATACTATTTCTAATTACTATATGCAAAATTTGACATCGAATGTGTAATTTGCGTGCTTCCCAATGTTTAATTATGTTAATTTCACGATGATTTGATTTGTATGTAATTTCAGATTTACACGCAATTATCCTAATTGTGGATATGGTGTGTCTTGGCAACTGTTAAATAAAATTTTAAAAAATAACACCCGATTTTAAACATTTTACAATAAAAATGACCTGTCTATAGCACCCTATTTTGGTGAGTCCTAAGAGGGAGCGCTATAGACAGGTTTAACTGTAAGTTATAGAATTGATAAGAAACAATTTGAGTTAAAGATTTGAACTACAAGAACGAATCCAAATAAATAGTGTGACATTTCCATAACAGTGTTGTTACCGAAACGTCACACACTATTAATTTACTTGGATTTGGTCTTATTATCTTGTAGTTTGAAGTGATATAATAGAATAAAATACCAAAATTTCAAGCTTAGACCAACTTCTATATGTTCCAGATTCTATAGGAACTATCCTACCATCAATAGGATTTATTTGACCCACTGTACAAGGTCACTTCAATTCACATATGTGAAATAACTCCGCCTTTGCCAGTTCCAAGCCTGGATGAAAAAGGAGGAGGGGGAGCAGTAACAAGCTCACTAAAAAACCTGGGTTCAGCTGGACTGGCTGATAGTACCCTGTAAGGGCTCCTAATCCAGGGATATAGGATGAGCAGTGTTTGTACTCCATATTAGGAGTGGCTGCACATGGTGTCTGTTCCTCATGTCAGAGGTGGCCATTTCTTTTGGAGCTAAGTCGGCCTGCCACTGAGTAGTGCTCCCAGTCTTAATGACAAAGGCAGACTCATTCTACTTCACCCAGTCATGATGGTGTCATCAAGGGTCACAATTTGATCGAGTGGAGATAAAAAAGAAGACATATGTGAAATAATAGAACATAGAATAAAATTTGTAGCTGCAAGAAAATAAGACCAAATCCAAATAAATTAATAGTTTGTGACGTTTCGGTAACAGCATTGTTATCATCATCAGATAAAAGAATAAATGGATTAATTTATTTGATTAGGTCTTCTTGTAGCTTATATCTAAATTGTGCTTTATGATAGAATAAAATTATTTGAGTAAAAAGGCGATTCATTGAAAATATATTTATTGTCTTCTTTCTTATCTCCACTCAATCATATTAGGGTATCAAGTTTGTAAAGCTTGAGACTTTTGATGGTGTCTGCTGGGGATGAGTAGAGCTCATCAATGGATGAGTCAATACAACTGCACGGTGGCCGATGCAGCATAGTGGGAAGATTTGACAACCATCATGACTGGGTGAAGTGGAATGCATCTGCCTTTGTCATTAAGACTGGGAGCACTACTCAGTGGCAGGCTGACTTAGCTCCGAAATAAATGGCCACCTCTGACATGAGGAACAGACGCCATGTGCAGCCGCTCCTAACATGGAATACAAAAGCTGCTCATCCGATATACCTGGATTAGGAGCCCTTACAGGGTACTATCAGCCGGGCCAGCTGAACCCAGGTTTTTTAGTGAGCATGTTACTGCTCCCCCTCCTCCTTTTTCATCCGGGCTTGGGACCGGCAAAGACGGATTTATATATATTGTAAATTAATTAATTATTCAAGTAACACTAATCAATAAGATGAAATATTTTATTTATGAGTCTTTAGAAAAAACTAACAAAAGATAATTATATTGCACAACATGTGCAATATATTGATAAAGAGGGGGCAATCCCTCGAAATATTTTGAGAATTTTTTCTTTTCTTAGTTAATAGATCCAGATCACCCTTTTTTATATAATTTTTTAATCCCAACGACACGTGGTACAGGCCATGATAATCATGGTGGGTAGAAGTTGGCGACTGCTTTTACTCTAAGTGCACCAACGTCTACACATGTGAAAAGCAGTTCGACTGCATTCACAAGTGTGCCAGAACCCCGTTTGGTTACTTTCACTCGTTGGTGGAGTTGGACTTTTGCAAAAATTAGGGGTCATTGGAGCATTATACAGTAGAACCTCCCTTTAGCGGACACCTCTCCACAAAGGACAGTTTTCATTTGCAAAATTACCATTTTTACAATTTAATAACTCTCCGGTAGGAGGACACCTCTCCCTAAATTATACTTTGGCTCTAAAATTAGGTGTTGTCTTTTACAGGGAGGTAGTTCTACTGTATAAAGAATAAAATATAATAGATATCAGATTGTGGAAATAAGAACACATCTTGATTAAAACACAAGGTAAAAGACCTCTTCTTCTTTCTTATCTCCACTCAATCACACTAAGGTATCAAGCTTGTAAAGCTTGAGATTTTTGATGGTGTCTGCCGGGGAAGAGTAGAGCTCATCAATGGATGAGTCAATACAGTCAATAATATGTCTTGGGGTTGCAGGCTGAGAATTGCACTTAATACATAGAAAACCTTGCAACTATTAGGTAATAGACTAAATCCAAATAGTGTATGACGATTCGGTGATACTGAAATGTCACACACTAATCATTCATTTACAATTGGTCTTATTACTCTGTGTTTCTAATCTATGGTCCAATTTGTACCGAATCACTTCCTGATTATGTAATTGAATATTTCTGATGACTCGCACCATCACAATAAATATTAATCCTACATTGATTTTTTTTTAAATGCTTCAATTGCTACTGATTCTTGCATGCTGTTTACATTGTCAAAATGACCATTTTTACTATTTAACAACTCTCCGGTAAGAAGACATCTCTCTACAAAGGACAGTTGTCATTGGTAAAAAGGTCATTTTTACTATTTAACAACTCTCCGGTAAGAGGACATCTCTCTACAAAGGACAGTTGTCATTGGGAAAATGGGCATTTTTACTATTTAACAACTCTCCGGTAAGATGACATCTCTCTACAAAGGACAGTTGTCATTGGAAAAATGGTCATTTTTACTATTTAACAACTCTCTGGTAAGATGACATCTCTCTACAAAGGACAGTTGTCATTGGCAAAATGGTCATTTTTACTATTTAACAACTTTCCGGTAAGATGACATCTCTCTACAAAGGACAGTTTTCATTGGCAAAATGGTCATTTTTACTATTTAACAACTCTCCGGTAAGATGACATCTCTCTACAAAGGACAGTTTTCATTGGCAAAATGGTCATTTTTACTATTTAACAACTTTCCGGTAAGATGACATCTCTCTACAAAGGACAGTTTTCATTGGCAAAATGGTCATTTTTACTATTTAACAACTCTCCGGTAAGATGACATCTCTCTACAAAGGACAGTTGTCATTGGCAAAATGGTCATTTTTACTATTTAACAACTTTCCGGTAAGATGACATCTCTCTACAAAGGACAGTTTTCATTGGCAAAATGGTCATTTTTACTATTTAACAACTCTCCGGTAAGATGACATCTCTCTACAAAGGACAGTTGTCATTGGAAAAATGGTCATTTTTACTATTTAACAACTTTCCGGTAAGATGACATCTCTCTACAAAGGACAGTTGTCATTGGTAAAAAGGTCATTTTTACTATTTAACAACTTTCCGGTAAGATGACATCTCTCTACAAAGGACAGTTTTCATTGGCAAAATGGTAATTTTTACTATTTAACAACTCTCCGGTAAGATGACATCTCTCTACAAAGGACAGTTTTCATTGGCAAAATGGTCATTTTTACTATTTAACAACTCTCCGGTAAGATGACATCTCTCTACAAAGGACAGTTTTCATTGGCAAAATGGTCATTTTTACTATTTAACAACTCTCCGGTAAGATGACATCTCTCTACAAAGGACAGTTTTCATTGGCAAAATGGTCATTTTTACTATTTAACAACTTTCCGGTAAGATGACATCTCTCTACAAAGGACAGTTTTCATTGGCAAAATGGTCATTTTTACTATTTAACAACTCTCCGGTAAGGTGACATCTCTCTACAAAGGACAGTTGTCATTGGAAAAATGGTCATTTTTACTATTTAACAACTTTCCGGTAAGATGACATCTCTCTACAAAGGACAGTTTTCATTGGCAAAATGGTCATTTTTACTATTTAACAACTCTCCGGTAAGATGACATCTCTCTACAAAGGACAGTTGTCATTGGAAAAATGGTCATTTTTACTATTTAACAACTATCCGGTAAGATGACATCTCTCTACAAAGGACAGTTGTCATTGGTAAAATGGTCATTTTTACTATTTAACAACTCTCCGGTAAGATGACATCTCTCTACAAAGGACATTTGTCATTGGAAAAATGGTCATTTTTACTATTTAACAACTCTCCGGTAAGATGACATCTCTCTACAAAGGACAGTTGTCATTGGAAAAATGGTCATTTTTACTATTTAACAACTTTCCGGTAAGATGACATCTCTCTACAAAGGACAGTTGTCATTGGTAAAAAGGTCATTTTTACTATTTAACAACTTTCCGGTAAGATGACATCTCTCTACAAATGACAGTTTTCATTGGCAAAATGGTCATTTTTACTATTTAACAACTCTCCGGTAAGATGACATCTCTCTACAAAGGACAGTTGTCATTGGCAAAATGGTCATTTTTACTATTTAACAACTTTCCGGTAAGATGACATCTCTCTACAAAGGAAAGTTTTCATTGGCAAAATGGTCATTTTTACTATTTAACAACTCTCCGGTAAGATGACATCTCTCTACAAAGGACAGTTGTCATTGGAAAAATGACCATTTTTACTATTTAACAACTTTCCGGTAAGATGACATCTCTCTACAAAGGACAGTTGTCATTGGTAAAAAGGTCATTTTTACTATTTAACAACTTTCCGGTAAGATGACATCTCTCTACAAAGGACAGTTTTCATTGGCAAAATGGTCATTTTTACTATTTAACAACTTTCCGGTAAGATGACATCTCTCTACAAAGGACAGTTTTCATTGGCAAAATGGTCATTTTTACTATTTAACAACTCTCCGGTAAGATGACATCTCTCTACAAAGGACAGTTGTCATTGGAAAAATGGTCATTTTTACTATTTAACAACTTTCCGGTAAGATGACATCTCTCTACAAAGGACAGTTTTCATTGGCAAAATGGTCATTTTTACTATTTAACAACTCTCCGGTAAGATGACATCTCTCTACAAAGGACAGTTGTCATTGGTAAAAAGGTCATTTTTACTATTTAACAACTTTCCGGTAAGATGACATCTCTCTACAAAGGACAGTTTTCATTGGCAAAATGGTCATTTTTACTATTTAACATCCCTCCGGTAAGAGGACATCTCTCTACAAAGGACAGTTTTCATTGGCAAAATGGTCATTTTTACTATTTAACAACTCTCCGGTAAGATGACATCTCTCTACAAAGGACAGTTTTCATTGGCAAAATGGTCATTTTTACTATTTAACAATTCTCCGGTAAGATGACATCTCTCTACAAAGGACAGTTTTCATTGGCAAAATGGTCATTTTTACTATTTAACAATTCTCCGGGAAGATGACATCTCTCTACAAAGGACAGTTTTCATTGGCAAAATGGTCATTTTTACTATTTAACAACTTTCCGGTAAGATGACATCTCTCTACAAAGGACAGTTTTCATTGGCAAAATGGTCATTTTTACTATTTAACAACTCTCCGGTAAGATGACATCTCTCTACAAAGGACAGTTGTCATTGGAAAAATGGTCATTTTTACTATTTAACAACTTTCCGGTAAGATGACATCTCTCTACAAAGGACAGTTTTCATTGGCAAAATGGTCATTTTTACTATTTAACAACTCTCCGGTAAGATGACATCTCTCTACAAAGGACAGTTGTCATTGGAAAAATGGTCATTTTTACTATTTAACAACTCTCCGGTAAGATGACATCTCTCTACAAAGGACAGTTGTCATTGGCAAAATGGTCATTTTTACTATTTAACAACTTTCCGGTAAGATGACATCTCTCTACAAAGGACAGTTTTCATTGGCAAAATGGTCATTTTTACTATTTAACAATTCTCCGGTAAGATGACATCTCTCTACAAAGGACAGTTTTCATTGGGAAAATGGTCATTTTTACTATTTAACAATTCTCCGGTAAGATGACATCTCTCTACAAAGGACAGTTTTCATTGGCAAAATGGTCATTTTTACTATTTAACAACTCTCCGGTAAGATGACATCTCTCTACAAAGGACAGTTTTCATTGGCAAAATGGTCATTTTTACTATTTAACAACTCTCCGGTAAGATGACATCTCTCTACAAAGGACAGTTTTCATTGGCAAAATGGTCATTTTTACTATTTAACAACTCTCCGGTAAGATGACATCTCTCTACAAAGGACAGTTTTCATTGGCAAAATGGTCATTTTTACTATTTAACAACTCTCCGGTAAGATGACATCTCTCTACAAAGGACAGTTGTCATTGGAAAAATGGTCATTTTTACTATTTAACAACTCTCCGGTAAGATGACATCTCTCTACAAAGGACAGTTTTCATTGGCAAAATGGTCATTTTTACTATTTAACAACTCTCCGGTAAGATGACATCTCTCTACAAAGGACAGTTTTCATTGGCAAAATGGTCATTTTTACTATTTAACAACTCTCCGGTAAGATGACATCTCTCTACAAAGGACAGTTGTCATTGGAAAAATGGTCATTTTTACTATTTAACAACTCTCCGGTAAGATGACATCTCTCTACAAAGGACAGTTTTCATTGGCAAAATGGTCATTTTTACTATTTAACAACTCTCCGGTAAGATGACATCTCTCTACAAAGGACAGTTTTCATTGGCAAAATGGTCATTTTTACTATTTAACAATTCTCCGGTAAGATGACATCTCTCTACAAAGGACAGTTTTCATTGGCAAAATGGTCATTTTTACTATTTAACAATTCTCCGGTAAGATGACATCTCTCTACAAAGGACAGTTTTCATTGGCAAAATGGTCATTTTTACTATTTAACAATTCTCCGGTAAGATGACATCTCTCTACAAAGGACAGTTTTCATTGGCAAAATGGTCATTTTTACTATTTAACAACTCTCCGGTAAGATGACATCTCTCTACAAAGGACAGTTTTCATTGGCAAAATGGTCATTTTTACTATTTAACAATTCTCCGGTAAGATGACATCTCTCTACAAAGGACAGTTTTCATTGGCAAAATGGTCATTTTTACTATTTAACAATTCTCCGGTAAGATGACATCTCTCTACAAAGGACAGTTTTCATTGGCAAAATGGTCATTTTTACTATTTAACAACTCTCCGGTAAGATGACATCTCTCTACAAAGGACAGTTTTCATTGGCAAAATGGTCATTTTTACTATTTAACAACTCTCCGGTAAGATGACATCTCTCTACAAAGGACAGTTTTCATTGGCAAAATGGTCATTTTTACTATTTAACAATTCTCCGGTAAGATGACATCTCTCTACAAAGGACAGTTTTCATTGGCAAAATGGTCATTTTTACTATTTAACAACCCTCCGGTAAGATGACATCTCTCTACAAAGGACAGTTTTCATTGGCAAAATGGTCATTTTTACTATTTAACAATTCTCCGGTAAGATGACATCTCTCTACAAAGGACAGTTTTCATTGGCAAAATGGTCATTTTTACTATTTAACAACTCTCCGGTAAGATCACATCTCTCTACAAAGGACAGTTTTCATTGGCAAAATGGTCATTTTTACTATTTAACAACTCTCCGGTAAGATGACATCTCTCTACAAAGGACAGTTGTCATTGGAAAAATGGTCATTTTTACTATTTAACAACTCTCCGGTAAGATGACATCTCTCTACAAAGGACAGTTTTCATTGGCAAAATGGTCATTTTTACTATTTAACAACTCTCCGGTAAGATGACAGCTCTCTACAAAGGACAGTTTTCATTGGCAAAATGGTCATTTTTACTATTTAACAATTCTCCGGTAAGATGACATCTCTCTACAAAGGACAGTTTTCATTGGCAAAATGGTCATTTTTACTATTTAACAATTCTCCGGTAAGATGACATCTCTCTACAAAGGACAGTTTTCATTGGCAAAATGGTCATTTTTACTATTTAACAACTTTCCGGTAAGATGACATCTCTCTACAAAGGACAGTTGTCATTGGTAAAAAGGTCATTTTTACTATTTAACAACTTTCCGGTAAGATGACATCTCTCTACAAATGACAGTTTTAATTGGCAAAATGGTCATTTTTACTATTTAACAACTCTCCGGTAAGATGACATCTCTCTACAAAGGACAGTTATCATTGGCAAAATGGTCATTTTTACTATTTAACAACTTTCCGGTAAGATGACATCTCTCTACAAAGGAAAGTTTTCATTGGCAAAATGGTCATTTTTACTATTTAACAACTCTCCGGTAAGATGACATCTCTCTACAAAGGACAGTTGTCATTGGAAAAATGACCATTTTTACTATTTAACAACTTTCCGGTAAGATGACATCTCTCTACAAAGGACAGTTGTCATTGGTAAAAAGGTCATTTTTACTATTTAACAACTTTCCGGTAAGATGACATCTCTCTACAAAGGACAGTTTTCATTGGCAAAATGGTCATTTTTACTATTTAACAACTTTCCGGTAAGATGACATCTCTCTACAAAGGACAGTTTTCATTGGCAAAATGGTCATTTTTACTATTTAACAACTCTCCGGTAAGATGACATCTCTCTACAAAGGACAGTTGTCATTGGAAAAATGGTCATTTTTACTATTTAACAACTTTCCGGTAAGATGACATCTCTCTACAAAGGACAGTTTTCATTGGCAAAATGGTCATTTTTACTATTTAACAACTCTCCGGTAAGATGACATCTCTCTACAAAGGACAGTTGTCATTGGTAAAAAGGTCATTTTTACTATTTAACAACTTTCCGGTAAGATGACATCTCTCTACAAAGGACAGTTTTCATTGGCAAAATGGTCATTTTTACTATTTAACATCCCTCCGGTAAGAGGACATCTCTCTACAAAGGACAGTTTTCATTGGCAAAATGGTCATTTTTACTATTTAACAACTCTCCGGTAAGATGACATCTCTCTACAAAGGACAGTTTTCATTGGCAAAATGGTCATTTTTACTATTTAACAATTCTCCGGTAAGATGACATCTCTCTACAAAGGACAGTTTTCATTGGCAAAATGGTCATTTTTACTATTTAACAATTCTCCGGGAAGATGACATCTCTCTACAAAGGACAGTTTTCATTGGCAAAATGGTCATTTTTACTATTTAACAACTTTCCGGTAAGATGACATCTCTCTACAAAGGACAGTTTTCATTGGCAAAATGGTCATTTTTACTATTTAACAACTCTCCGGTAAGATGACATCTCTCTACAAAGGACAGTTGTCATTGGAAAAATGGTCATTTTTACTATTTAACAACTTTCCGGTAAGATGACATCTCTCTACAAAGGACAGTTTTCATTGGCAAAATGGTCATTTTTACTATTTAACAACTCTCCGGTAAGATGACATCTCTCTACAAAGGACAGTTGTCATTGGAAAAATGGTCATTTTTACTATTTAACAACTCTCCGGTAAGATGACATCTCTCTACAAAGGACAGTTGTCATTGGCAAAATGGTCATTTTTACTATTTAACAACTTTCCGGTAAGATGACATCTCTCTACAAAGGACAGTTTTCATTGGCAAAATGGTCATTTTTACTATTTAACAATTCTCCGGTAAGATGACATCTCTCTACAAAGGACAGTTTTCATTGGGAAAATGGTCATTTTTACTATTTAACAATTCTCCGGTAAGATGACATCTCTCTACAAAGGACAGTTTTCATTGGCAAAATGGTCATTTTTACTATTTAACAACTCTCCGGTAAGATGACATCTCTCTACAAAGGACAGTTTTCATTGGCAAAATGGTCATTTTTACTATTTAACAACTCTCCGGTAAGATGACATCTCTCTACAAAGGACAGTTTTCATTGGCAAAATGGTCATTTTTACTATTTAACAACTCTCCGGTAAGATGACATCTCTCTACAAAGGACAGTTTTCATTGGCAAAATGGTCATTTTTACTATTTAACAACTCTCCGGTAAGATGACATCTCTCTACAAAGGACAGTTGTCATTGGAAAAATGGTCATTTTTACTATTTAACAACTCTCCGGTAAGATGACATCTCTCTACAAAGGACAGTTTTCATTGGCAAAATGGTCATTTTTACTATTTAACAACTCTCCGGTAAGATGACATCTCTCTACAAAGGACAGTTTTCATTGGCAAAATGGTCATTTTTACTATTTAACAACTCTCCGGTAAGATGACATCTCTCTACAAAGGACAGTTGTCATTGGAAAAATGGTCATTTTTACTATTTAACAACTCTCCGGTAAGATGACATCTCTCTACAAAGGACAGTTTTCATTGGCAAAATGGTCATTTTTACTATTTAACAACTCTCCGGTAAGATGACATCTCTCTACAAAGGACAGTTTTCATTGGCAAAATGGTCATTTTTACTATTTAACAATTCTCCGGTAAGATGACATCTCTCTACAAAGGACAGTTTTCATTGGCAAAATGGTCATTTTTACTATTTAACAATTCTCCGGTAAGATGACATCTCTCTACAAAGGACAGTTTTCATTGGCAAAATGGTCATTTTTACTATTTAACAATTCTCCGGTAAGATGACATCTCTCTACAAAGGACAGTTTTCATTGGCAAAATGGTCATTTTTACTATTTAACAACTCTCCGGTAAGATGACATCTCTCTACAAAGGACAGTTTTCATTGGCAAAATGGTCATTTTTACTATTTAACAATTCTCCGGTAAGATGACATCTCTCTACAAAGGACAGTTTTCATTGGCAAAATGGTCATTTTTACTATTTAACAATTCTCCGGTAAGATGACATCTCTCTACAAAGGACAGTTTTCATTGGCAAAATGGTCATTTTTACTATTTAACAACTCTCCGGTAAGATGACATCTCTCTACAAAGGACAGTTTTCATTGGCAAAATGGTCATTTTTACTATTTAACAACTCTCCGGTAAGATGACATCTCTCTACAAAGGACAGTTTTCATTGGCAAAATGGTCATTTTTACTATTTAACAATTCTCCGGTAAGATGACATCTCTCTACAAAGGACAGTTTTCATTGGCAAAATGGTCATTTTTACTATTTAACAACCCTCCGGTAAGATGACATCTCTCTACAAAGGACAGTTTTCATTGGCAAAATGGTCATTTTTACTATTTAACAATTCTCCGGTAAGATGACATCTCTCTACAAAGGACAGTTTTCATTGGCAAAATGGTCATTTTTACTATTTAACAACTCTCCGGTAAGATGACATCTCTCTACAAAGGACAGTTTTCATTGGCAAAATGGTCATTTTTACTATTTAACAACTCTCCGGTAAGATGACATCTCTCTACAAAGGACAGTTGTCATTGGAAAAATGGTCATTTTTACTATTTAACAACTCTCCGGTAAGATGACATCTCTCTACAAAGGACAGTTTTCATTGGCAAAATGGTCATTTTTACTATTTAACAACTCTCCGGTAAGATGACATCTCTCTACAAAGGACAGTTTTCATTGGCAAAATGGTCATTTTTACTATTTAACAATTCTCCGGTAAGATGACATCTCTCTACAAAGGACAGTTTTCATTGGCAAAATGGTCATTTTTACTATTTAACAATTCTCCGGTAAGATGACATCTCTCTACAAAGGACAGTTTTCATTGGCAAAATGGTCATTTTTACTATTTAACAACTTTCCGGTAAGATGACATCTCTCTACAAAGGACAGTTTTCATTGGCAAAATGGTCATTTTTACTATTTAACAACTTTCCGGTAAGATGACATCTCTCTACAAAGGACAGTTTTCATTGGAAAAATGGTCATTTTTACTATTTAACAACTTTCCGGTAAGATGACATCTCTCTACAAAGGACAGTTTTCATTGGCAAAATGGTCATTTTTACTATTTAACAACTCTCCGGTAAGATGACATCTCTCTACAAAGGACAGTTGTCATTGGAAAAATGGTCATTTTTACTATTTAACAACTCTCCGGTAAGATGACATCTCTCTACAAAGGACAGTTGTCATTGGCAAAATGGTCATTTTTACTATTTAACAACTTTCCGGTAAGATGACATCTCTCTACAAAGGACAGTTTTCATTGGCAAAATGGTCATTTTTACTATTTAACAACTTTCCGGTAAGATGACATCTCTCTACAAAGGACAGTTTTCATTGGCAAAATGGTCATTTTTACTATTTAACAACTTTCCGGTAAGATGACATCTCTCTACAAAGGACAGTTTTCATTGGCAAAATGGTCATTTTTACTATTTAACAACTCTCCGGTAAGATGACATCTCTCTACAAAGGACAGTTGTCATTGGAAAAATGGTCATTTTTACTATTTAACAACTTTCCGGTAAGAGGACATCTCTCTACAAAGGACAGTTTTCATTGGCAAAATGGTCATTTTTACTATTTAACAACTCTCCGGTAAGATGACATCTCTCTACAAAGGACAGTTTTCTTTGGCAAAATGGTCATTTTTACTATTTAACAACTCTTCGGTAAGATGACATCTCTCTACAAAGGACAGTTTTCATTGGCAAAATGGTCATTTTTACTATTTAACAACTCGCCGGTAAGATGACATCTCTCTACAAAGGACAGTTTTCATTGGCAAAATGGTCATTTTTACTATTTAACAACTCTCCGGTAAGATGACATCTCTCTACAAAGGACAGTTTTCATTGGCAAAATGGTCATTTTTACTATTTAACAACTTTCCGGTAAGATGACATCTCTCTACAAAGGACAGTTTTCATTGGCAAAATGGTCATTTTTACTATTTAACAACTCTCCGGTAAGATGACATCTCTCTACAAAGGACAGTTGTCATTGGAAAAATGGTCATTTTTACTATTTAACAACTTTCCGGTAAGATGACATCTCTCTACAAAGGACAGTTTTCATTGGCAAAATGGTCATTTTTACTATTTAACAACTCTCCGGTAAGATGACATCTCTCTACAAAGGACAGTTGTCATTGGAAAAATGGTCATTTTTACTATTTAACAACTATCCGGTAAGATGACATCTCTCTACAAAGGACAGTTGTCATTGGTAAAATGGTCATTTTTACTATTTAACAACTCTCCGGTAAGATGACATCTCTCTACAAAGGACAGTTGTCATTGGAAAAATGGTCATTTTTACTATTTAACAACTCTCCGGTAAGATGACATCTCTCTACAAAGGACAGTTGTCATTGGAAAAATGGTCATTTTTACTATTTAACAACTTTCCGGTAAGATGACATCTCTCTACAAAGGACAGTTGTCATTGGTAAAAAGGTCATTTTTACTATTTAACAACTTTCCGGTAAGATGACATCTCTCTACAAAGGACAGTTTTCATTGGCAAAATGGTCATTTTTACTATTTAACAACTCTCCGGTAAGATGACATCTCTCTACAAAGGACAGTTGTCATTGGCAAAATGGTCATTTTTACTATTTAACAACTTTCCGGTAAGATGACATCTCTCTACAAAGGAAAGTTTTCATTGGCAAAATGGTCATTTTTACTATTTAACAACTCTCCGGTAAGATGACATCTCTCTACAAAGGACAGTTGTCATTGGAAAAATGACCATTTTTACTATTTAACAACTTTCCGGTAAGATGACATCTCTCTACAAAGGACAGTTGTCATTGGTAAAAAGGTCATTTTTACTATTTAACAACTTTCCGGTAAGATGACATCTCTCTACAAAGGACAGTTTTCATTGGCAAAATGGTCATTTTTACTATTTAACAACTTTCCGGTAAGATGACATCTCTCTAAAAAGGACAGTTTTCATTGGCAAAATGGTCATTTTTACTATTTAACAACTCTCCGGTAAGATGACATCTCTCTACAAAGGACAGTTGTCATTGGAAAAATGGTCATTTTTACTATTTAACAACTTTCCGGTAAGATGACATCTCTCTACAAAGCACAGTTTTCATTGGCAAAATGGTCATTTTTACTATTTAACAACTCTCCGGTAAGATGACATCTCTCTACAAAGGACAGTTGTCATTGGCAAAATGGTCATTTTTACTATTTAACAACTTTCCGGTAAGATGACATCTCTCTACAAAGGACAGTTTTCATTGGCAAAATGGTCATTTTTACTATTTAACAACTCTCCGGTAAGATGACATCTCTCTACAAAGGACAGTTGTCATTGGAAAAATGGTCATTTTTACTATTTAACAACTTTCCGGTAAGATGACATCTCTATACAAAGGACAGTTGTCATTGGTAAAAAGGTCATTTTTACTATTTAACAACTTTCCGGTAAGATGACATCTCTCTACAAAGGACAGTTTTCATTGGCAAAATGGTCATTTTTACTATTTAACAACCCTCCGGTAAGAGGACATCTCTCTACAAAGGACAGTTTTCATTGGCAAAATGGTCATTTTTACTATTTAACAATTCTCCGGTAAGATGACATCTCTCTACAAAGGACAGTTTTCATTGGCAAAATGGTCATTTTTACTATTTAACAACTCTCCGGTAAGATGACATCTCTCTACAAAGGACAGTTGTCATTGGAAAAATGGTCATTTTTACTATTTAACAACCCTCCGGTAAGAGGACATCTCTCTACAAAGGACAGTTTTCATTGGCAAAATGGTCATTTTTACTATTTAACAACTCTCCGGTAAGATGACATCTCTCTACAAAGGACAGTTGTCATTGGAAAAATGGTCATTTTTACTATTTAACAACTTTCCGGTAAGATGACAACTCTCTACAAAGGACAGTTTTCATGGCAAAATGGTCATTTTTACTATTTAACAACTCTCCGGTAGGATGACATCTCTCTACAAAGGACAGTTTTCATTGGCAAAATGGTCATTTTTACTATTTAACAACTATCCGGTAAGATGACATCTCTCTACAAAGGACAGTTGTCATTGGCAAAATGACCATTTTTACTATTTAACAACTTTCCGGTAAGAGGACATCTCTCTACAAAGGACAGTTGTCATTGGCAAAATGGTCATTTTTACTATTTAACAACTCTCCGGTAAGATGACATCTCTCTACAAAGGACAGTTTTCATTGGAAAAATGGTCATTTTTACTATTTAACAACCCTCCGGTAAGATGACATCTCTCTACAAAGGACAGTTTTCATTGGAAAAATGGTCATTTTTACTATTTACCAACTCTCCGGTAAGATGACATCTCTCTACAAAGGACAGTTGTCATTGGCAAAATGACCATTTTTACTATTTAACAACTTTCCGGTAAGAGGACATCTCTCTACAAAGGATAGTTTTGCTCTACAACTAGGTGTCCTTTACAAGTTTACTGTATATCACTTGGTAAATTGAGCCTGTCATACATCAGCCCTTGGTTACCTCAATAATTTGACAGCCCAAGGGATCAGAGCTTTCGGTTGAATCAAAGTTTGTTAGATGATTTCATAATAACATTCATAGCTAGTGGACATTTTTATAAGAGGTAACCCTAATACAAGAAAATAAGACCTAATCCAAATAATTTAATAGTGTGTGACGTTTCGGCAACAACATTGTCACCATCATCAGACAAAAGAATATATGAGAAAAAATATCACAGCAAGTTCTTAAATAGAACTATTATCGTGTGGTTTTAGACTTGATAACAGTACTATTTAAGAACTTGCTGTGATATTTTTTCTCATTTCTTCTTTTGTCTGATGATGGTGACAATGCTGTTGTCGAAACCTCACACACTATTTGGATTAGGTCTTATTTTCTTGTATTATAATCTATAATCCAAATTGTGCTCTATCATATTAGGTAAGCAAATATATAATTGAAATGATATTGATAGAAAAAAAACTTGTTATTTTTTAATTAATAATGTAAATTTGATACCATTGAGACTTTTAACTTTTAGTGATGGATAAATTTGCATTAATACATTTTTTGAACACACAAAGGAAAAATTACAAAATACCATTTTATTTCAAGTGAATAAATGTATTGGATAGAGATTGAATACATTTTAAAAAGTAGCTAAAAATTATATATTTAAAAAAAAATCATCTTTTAAAGAAATCTTTTTTGGTTATTTGTTTCTAGGTTAGAATCTTTTCCATTGTCCATTCGCAATCTTTACAAGGTATGCATGTCTTTTCTCCTCGGTAAGTTACTCAAAAAACACATTACTATCCAAAAATATAAGGTAATAAGACCAAATCCAAATAAATAATTAATGTGACATTTCAGTAACAGTGTTGTTACCATCTTCAGATAGTCATAGTGTATTGATAGGAATATAAAATAATGTGTTGATGGAAGGCTAGTAAAATGGCTCTGTTCTAATCAGTTACCAGAAGTGTATTTATCTGGGAACCAGGTAAAACTGGTGGAAAAATGGCTTCTGACTGTTCAAAACTGTGATGGGTTAACCTTCATTGTGGGTCAGTTGAGCTTTGGAATTATAGGTTAAATATGGAAATTCCATTGGTCTCGGATGTAATCTCCTTAACACAATTTTTTTACATATTATTTATTTATTTGGTCTTTTTTTACCTTGTGTCTATAATCCAAATT
>CP092864.1:11723201-11754604 GCA_030710605.1 Cordylochernes scorpioides
GTGCCTTATCTTTATACTGTATAAACAAAATGTCTGTTGAAAATAAACACAAGGTGAAAAGATCAAATCCAAATAAATAAATAGTGTGTATATATTTATTTGGATTTGGCCTTAATATAAATAAGTCGGTGGACGAGTGGGTAACACCCTCGATTCCCGACAGTCATGAACCGGGATTGAGTCCCGCGTTAACATTTTGTTTAATATGTGAATAACCTTCACATATTATTCACTGTTTCAATTATCATGAACTAGGTTGCTCTTTTTGAGCGGTACCTATTAATGTGATTTTGAACCAGATTTGGTCTTATTACCTTGTGTTTATAATCCAAATTGTGTCTTATCGTCAGTTGAAAATATTAACCATTTGTTATAGCCCCAATGGATGTACCTTACAAGCAACTACAGTAAAACCTTGTTAAAACAAACCTAGAATATAGCGAACCTTCCCTTATAACAAACCTAATCTCCATTTTTATTTTATAATGCAGATGATAAGGCACAATTTGGATTAAAGATTATAAACAAAAGGTAAAAAGACCAAATCCAAATAGTTTGTGACATTTCGGTAACAACGCTGTTACCGAAATGTCACAAACTATTTATTTATTTGGATTTGGTTTTATTATACCTTGTGTTAGGGTTCACTATAGAGGGTTTTTACTATATTTGACAGCTATCTTCTTATGTAAAAACACTGAAAAAAAGACATTCAAAAATATTTATTTGAAAGTATCCAACATAACAGTGTACATTTAAAATACAAGTCTTTGCCAAATTTTCACAAAATCTCCTGAATTAAAGTAACATTTTCATATAAATGCACTTATATATATATATATATATAAAACCAAAAATTGCTTACACAATGCTGTGATGTTTTCAAGTGTATGATATTTTTGGTCCGAAATATGGAGCAGAATTGCATTCAAAATCTGTTGGTGTAGGTATTTCTTGAAGCCATGTAATTGTTTTGTCTTTTTCACTATGAGTATATCTTTGGTCTATTTCAAAATAATGACAATCCCTGATATATTTGACGTATGGTGGAGCAAGAATATCTAAAAAAGCTGCATGCCCATCAATTGATCTTATTTCATGAATATTATTCTCATAGGGTTTTAATAGGCAAGGTTCTGAATCAGCATTTGCAATTAAGGATGCTTCTTTTTTTGCAGGAAATATTGTTTCATTTGGATGTCTGTTGGGTGTTAAAAAGTTTGGGTGTTGATGTGGTATTGGTGAAAAACTGTCAATTTGTACCGTTCCGTGGATAACTTTAATAATCCCATGCATACCTGGGTGATTATGCAGTGGTATTTTACTATTCTTTTTAACAATAAATATACCCATTGAATATAGTGAATTTTCATTTAAATGTACATACGATACAGGTACATTTTTCTCATTTCCTGTGGTGCATTTTGCTATGCTTGCTTTTAAGTTAACATCACTGGATTTGAATTGAACAAGAAGAGAAGCTAATTTTCTTAAACATTTCTCTTCGGGATATACATTACTAAATGTCTTGTTTGCTTGCCTAATAATTGATTCGAGTATGACGGTCATTTTTTAAAATGAAGGCTATTTTTCATAGTAAATGGTGAAGGTAAAAAAATCGCGCAGACAACAACGTTTACAGATTAGCCTAAATAAACAAATATATAAAACAATGAGCGCAACTTGATTTATTTTTATTGATATTTCTTTAAGTTCGAAGATCAAAATAAAATCTATAGTTTATCCTATATTATTTGTCTATATATACTTTTAATTTTGTTATAAATATAAAACCCATAAATTAATATTAAAACTGATTCTATTTGATAAAACATGGCGTTGATATATATTTTTGCTTAGTTTATAATTTTACAGAAATACAAAAAGAGAAAGTATAAAAGTTAAAATTTAGTTTTTTAATATTACTTTAGACAATTTGTGAGGGAGTTTGAAAAAATCCTAGTTTTCAATTAGAAATGACATTTACTCTCATAGTTGAATACTATAATTTCATAAACAATAATTTCAACTAAGCAAATGAGAAAGAAAATATAAGAGAAGAGAATAAATATATGAAAATTGAATTTTAATAATATATAATGCTATTCTACATAACGACTCCTTTATCGTCAATGATTTCTTTTGATGAGCAATATTTTAAAGCGACACCGCGCATTTCTCTGTCGAGGAAATAAATTTAGACCACAAATTTCATCTACGAGGTGATAGAAATATTATAGAGAAAGAAAGAACTTAAGCTTGATAATAGTGATTTATAATATAATTTTGATATTTTATAAGAATGATATATTTTTACGAATTCAAATGAAATATTTTTCATTCTGAACCTTTCATGTCAGTAAAATATATAGCACTGTTCTTTTTTAATGATGAGAATTTCAAAACTGATTATACTAAACAGCAGTATTTTTTTAACAGGCAAAATTAAATTTTTACTTTGCAAAATTTTGGTTCAGGAAATGAAATGCAAACACAATGTGCTATTGAAAGACATACACTATTAAACATTTCGCTCTTTTTTTATCTTGTCTTTTTAGAGGTGAAAACATCAGGCTTCAGAGATAAGCTTCTTTTTTCTTTTTTTTTTAAGTCATTATTTTTTAAAAGAAACTTATCCCTGGAAGCCTGATGTTTTTATCTTAATATTAAGACAAGGAATGTTTTGTTGAAAATATTTTATGTTTGATTTTTAAAAAAGACCTTATTTTCCTGTATTAATACTTAAGATATGTTTGATGAAATTCAACAAATCTATATCTGTATTATATTATCACATTATCTTGCAGCTAAGTAGCAAATATTACTTCTGCGAATTTTTAAGTATATAAAAAAAAAAGTCTTACTACAATTTTAATTTTTAATGAATTATTACTTTTCTCATCATCACTGAATCAAGAAGTAAAGTTTGTTATTGTTTTGCTAGCCCCGAGATAGGTGTCAATTTGGACCTTATCTATTTATAATTTTTAAAATGAGAGATTTTGGTTTAATTGTTCTATTTTTCGTCAAAAGTCGAATTCAATTAAAACGTTTGCAAATAATGAAAGACTGCGCTAAAAAGAATTGCATAAAATTTAAAGAAGAATTTAGGTATTTAAACTAAATGTACCCGATTTTTAAAATCTTTAATCGTATATCGTTTGTGCAGTAAAGACGTTTCTCATGTCGTCAGTGATTTCGAATCCGAAGAACAAGTTTTAAATTTTCTCAAAATGAATTCGGATATTTGGGAAAATGAATATTCAAAGATTAATATTGTGACAAGTAAATGGTTTACCGATAGTGTGAAATTTGGAACTCCACAGTCACCCTCAAACTACAAACTTATTCCTATTATTAAACAGAAGGTAATTATATAAAAAAAATATTGGTGAAATGCTTATTTGTGGGGACCACTGGTGGCATTGTGCTGTTGATTATATCACTACAATAGGTTAGGTTCAATTAGGTTAGCCTAGGTTATATAGGTTATGGTTTATGTTTGGTTAGGTTAGGTGGATTTAGAATTGGGACTATTATTGTTTACACGAGTAAGCCTAGTTCAGAATAATACAATCACAGATGGTCTGCTGAAAAAGCCAATATAATTTATTAAATAGATTTTTGCTAAATCGATAAATAGATTTATCATTTTGTTCACTCAGCAGTCATTGTAACTGGATGGATTTTATGGAATCTTTACAATCCGCCAAAGAGGTGTCTTCTTCTTTCTTATCTCCACTCAATCTTATTAGGGTATAAAGCTTGTAAAACTTTAGACTTTTGATGGTGTCTGCTGGGGATGAGTAGAGCTCATCAATAGATGAGTCAATACAGTCAATAATGTGAAAAAGGAAAAATTTAAGTAAAAAGTTTCTTTTAATTTTCAAGCTTTCAAGCAAATATACTGCTCTTCAATAATGTCTTTGAAGTGTTTAGCTGGCAAAGTGGCTAGACCAAGTCTATGGCCTAAATATCAAAGGAAATTTTCTGTGAGGAATTTGTTCTATAGAAGCCAAAAGGTTGATTTTCCCATCAAAATAAACGTAAAAACTAGACGCCATCTATTGACCTTTACCTCAAACTAGTGGCCCCAATTTGGCGACAAAGACATATATATAAAGTAATACTTAAAGCCTCCCCGCATAAGTTTCTTTTTTTGTGAAACTCACTATTAATTGCAAAGATAAATATGTACTATTTCTAACTTTTTGGATGACGTATGAAAAGGTTGAATATATGAAGAGTAATGGTCTATATATGATTGGGTGACGTATGAAAGGGTGAAAATGTGAAGAGTAATGGCGAACGGAAAAATAAAAGTGTCCAGGGGCGGGAATCGAACCCACAACCTTCTGCTTACTGTGCAGGTGCCATGTCCACTAGGCTACCCTGGACGTATTTTTCCGTTCGTAACTAATACTTAAAGTAACTTTTTTTTTAATACAATATAAAGGACTGCGGTGTATGATTATAAAGTAATACTTAAAGCCTCCCCGCTAAAGTTTCTTTTTTTGTGAAAATCACTATTAATTTCAAAGAGAAATATGTACTATTTCTAACTTTTTGGATGACGTATGAAAAGGTTGAATATATGAAGAGTAATGGTCTATATATGATTGGGTGACGTATGAAAGGGTGAAAATGTGAAGAGTAATGGCGAAAGGAAAAATAATGGACACTTTTATTTTTCCGTTCGCCATTACTCTTCACATTTTCACCCTTTCATATGTCACCCAATCATATATAGACCATTACTCTTCATATATTCAACCTTTTCATACGTCAACCAAAAAGTTAGAAATAGTACATATTTCTCTTTGAAATTAATAGTGATTTTCACAAAAAAAGAAACTTATGCGGGAGGCTTTAAGTATTACTTTATAATCATACACCGCAGTCCTTTATATTGTATTAAAAAAAAAAGACATATATATGTTAAAACTTTCCCCAATCACAAATCAGATCCCATACACTATCTTACCATGCACATATTGAACTGCCCAGAGTACCATTGAAGAATGCTGTTGTCCAGGTAGAACCTGAGCCAGAAAATGATGCCCAAGAGTCCACTGGGTCCGGAAATTATATCTGCCAGAAAGCACATCCGCTGGACCACCCCAACAAGCATCTCACTGTGAGTCCGAGGACTTATAGATCCGGCAGATTCTCAGTTCACCAATGGGTATCAGGTACCTCTGGATATTCTGGCAGAGTTGGTGGAATTCGATGCCTCCAACTCAGAGACAAGGAGCCTGGCCTTCCGTAAGGCCTCAGCAGCTCTGAAAGCTCTTCCCAACAAGGTGAAGTCAAGGAGGGATGTGAGAGGTCTGAAGGACATCGGGCCTCATTCCCTCAAAGTCATTCAGGTAACCCCCCTTCCCTCAGTTTACACTACATCTGACGACCTTTGAGTTAAACTAAACAAAGAAACCATGATACGGCACAATTTGGATTATAGATTAGAAACACAATAAGACCTAATCTAAATAAATAAATAGTGTGTGATATTTCAGTAACAATGCTGTTGCCAAAATGTGTCACACACCAGTTATATATTTAGACCCTTTTTTTTATAATGAGACCATTTTTTCAGTGGAACCTCATTATAAAAGAAAGTTGAGTATAATAGCATCATAGAGTCCCGATTGTGTTTTATAACCGTTATTATATAAAACCATTATTCAAAAGTCTCAATTGTTTTAACCGTTGTTATAACATCAAAATTCTCTCTCTGAGTCCCTATTGTTTCATAACAGTGATTACAACATAATAATTCTCAAATCCTAATTGGGTTAACTGTGGTTATATCCTCATAATTCTCAAGTTCCTACAATGATAAGGTACAATTTGGATTATAGATTATAAACACAAGGTAATAAGACCAAATAAATAAATAGTGTGTGATGTTTCAGTACCAGTGTTGGTTACTATCATCAGACATCATTCATTACTTTTGTCTGAAGATTGCAACAACGCTGTTACCGAAATGCACACACTATTTATTTATTTGGTCTTATTACCTTGTGTTTAGGTTCCTATTGTTTTTAACGGTGAATAAATATTCAGGATTTAGTACTTTTATTCAATGATGGTAACGACGTTTAGCTGAAAAGTCACACAGTTTTTATTTATTTGGATTTGGTCGTATTACCTTGTTTTTTCTTCAGTTATTCTAAATACATATTTTATAATTATTACTCCTGATAATAAGAGCTAATTTTTTTGCTTTCTCCAACAGAGATTACCAATAAAAATATTAAGAATGAAAACTAAACATGCCTTAGGTTGTATAATATTGGATCCTGGGTTGCTACTGTTGGAGGTCAAACCTTGCTGGTGATTTTGTAAGGAGATTCTGGACAACGGAAGCTGTTCGGAAGTCCATGAACTGGTCAACTCAGAATTCTACAAAACTGTAAAGGTAAGAAGTTGCATAGAGATGCAACTGTCACACTGTTCTCTGTTATCCTTTAGTTGTGTGATTAGATGATTCTTTTTATGTAGACTTGTGGAGTACTTACAGTACCAGCAATCACAACTCCCTACCTACTATAGCCCTCCTGTACTACCTGTGTAGACATGTGGTGTACTTACAGTACCATCAGTAAAAATCTCCTACCCACAGTGACCTTGTACTACATGTGTAGACATGTGGTGTACTTACAGTACCAGCAATCACAACTCTCTACCCAATATAGCCCAATATGTGTAGACATGTGGTGTATAAACAGCCACAATTATTTTCCAACCTGTATCTACGTGTTCCTCCTCCAGACAGCTGGTGCTGGTGTTGTAGATGTTTGGAAAGATCTATGCTGTAGGTCCAATCAAGGCACGGCAATGGTTCACAGCCGGACTACGGACCCTCAAAGACTTGGAGAAACATTTAGAAGAAGCTAAGGTGGCTGATCGCCGTATTCTCTATGGTAGTTATAACCTCTTTTATTATTTCTAATTTGCACTCTCCCTTCAACACAATAGAAAAAACTATATTTACATACTTATCTAATATGTAAAAAAGATGGAATATTCCAGTAAAATTTGGTAAAACTTCAGTCTATAAAGAGACTCTCTAACAATTCTTTTCCATATGGAAAATAAAACAATGGGGAAAATTGTAACAAAGAAACTAGAGAAACCCCAATAATAAAATCTATATATGTTATATAAAAATATGTTTTAAAATATATTTCATAGATTTAAATACTCTGCTAAATCGACCGCCAGAGGTCACTCTTCCCCTATAAAAACTCGTTGTTGTTTTATCCCAAATCTTTTGTACATTATGTAAATAATCTTTTGTTTTCCTTATTCTACTCGCCTTAAGCCAGGCAGCACTTTTATCAAATTATGTCTTTTTATATATCCCTTTAACTCAATTAAATTACTGATCAAAACTATTTTTCATTATCATACTTTAAGGATTTCAACCACGACTGCATTACCATACCATAATCCTCAACATGATCTAAATTCAAGCAGAAAATTTATTTTCTATTTATAATATATATATAATGAATGGTATATAGGGAATCATCAGATGATTCTGTGTGTATACCAATATTTCAATTAAAAAAGGTTTCTGGAGTTGAGTTTCTTTTTATTTCAAATACCATCTCAAGACATCTCTGCCTTTCTACAGGAGAACATATATAATGAATAAAACGCCGCCTGGATTATTGTCCAGGAGATTTAAATCAATTAATACCAATATTTCAATTAAAAAAGGTTTCTGGAGTTGAGTTTCTTTTTATTTCAAATACCATCTCAAGACATCTCTGCCTTTCTACAGGAGAACATATATAATGAATAAAACGCCGCCTGGATTATTGTCCAGGAGATTTAAATCAATTAATACCAATATTTCATTTAGATGAATGTCAACCTTTAACACAAGATATAATAATAATATATTTGTAAATAAAATGATATATACAGTTAAACCTGTCTATAGCGCCCCCTCTTGGGACTCACCAAAATAGGGTGCTTATAGAGAGGGGGTGCTATAGACAGGTCACTTTTAATTTACAGAACACACACACCCAGAAGCCTTAAGAAAGAGGCAGTTCTACTGTACAATGAGGATATATAAGGATGTATTGAGATCTGGTAGAGAGTTGCATAACAGTGTTATATGTAATTTAGGACTGGCTTACTACGAGGAACTCAACACTCCCCTGACCAAACACCAATGTGACCAAGTGTTTGAATTCATCACCAACCTTGCTAAGGAGATCTGCCCTGGTGTAGAGTGCCATCTGGTGGGAGGATTTCGACGGTAAATTTTCTCTCTTCGCCTATACGAGTAAAATAATGTAATGCAGTAAAACCTCCCTTTAGCGGACACCTCTCCACAGAGGACAGGTTTCATTTGCAAAATTACAATTTTTTACAATTTAGAAACTCTCCGGTAAGAGGACACCTTTCCCTAAAGGACACTTTGGCTCTGTAATTAGGTGTTGTCCTTTACAGGGAGGTTCTACTGTAATACCAAATCTAAATAAATAGTGTGTGCCATTTTGGTGACAGCATTGTTATCCAAATGTCGCACACTATTTATTTATTTGAATTTGGTTTTATTACCTTGTGTTTTTCTTATCTATAATCCAAATTGTACCTTATCATATACAAATAAAACCTCATTATAACAGCCTTCTTAAGAAATAAAACAGCAACTTGGTTCTAACATCCTAATTCTAAAGTCTTGTTTTAATTCCCAATTGTTTTTAACTGTGATAAGGCACAATTTGGATTATAGATTATAAACACAATAAAATAAGACCTAATCCGAATAATTTAATAGTTTGTGACGTTTATTTTGTCTGATGATGCCGAAACGTCACAAACTATTAAATTGTTGTTGTTGTTGTTTCTTATCTCCTTGTGTAAAGATTACATGAATTCCATGAGTTCATGCTCCTCGAGCTGTTTTATGATAAGCTGTGGCCTCTCCCAAAGGTCTTGTTTAGTGCATCAAATGCAAGACAAAATGTGTTCTGGAGCTGCAGGTGCCAAGCTACATTTTGGGCAATTAAATTGTTTAGATTGGGTCTTATTTTCTTGTATTAAAATATCTAGGATTTAAGTTATGATGTTACAATGAGATTTGACTATACTTTGATTAAGGGGCGTGTAATTAAAGGATGCTGTTTTAATTTTTAAAAACTAATTACATTTAATCCCTAAAATACCACAATTTTTTAGCCTGTTTCCCTCTCTTAGGTATTGATTTTTAGAGGGAACCAAATGTTTTTCCTTTAATTTAGTTTTCCTAGGCATCTATCTGACTCTGTTCAATGCATTATCACATCTAAATTCCTTTAAGCTCCCCCTCCTATATAAAGGCTAAATGTGTTGAATATCCTATATTATAAGAGAATATCATTGGATTTGCATATGAAAGAATAACTTTAGGTTTATTGTCACCAATATTTTTTCATCCTTAGGAGTATAAACCTTTTTTTTTTCCTTTAAACCAAAATTCCAAGACAGAATTTTTTGTAATTTTCTTATTTTATAATTTTACAAATCTCATATTAGAGATAATGAAGAAGAAATCATATGGTGCAAGCCATCCGCAACTTATATTTGTACATTCAAGATATTCTTTTTTCTTAATTTATCTACCTGATCCCAGAAAATTTCACTTTTGTGTTCTATTTTTTCATATAATCTGGCGTTCTCATGTATTTACGGCCTTAAACACCTATTTCTTGATTTTTCAGAATGCCTCAAGAACCAGCTTCTTAGGTCGTTGAAGTACAGCCTGCACCATGCTGATGAGAGCCAACTGTCTGAAAGGTGCACATGGTTAAGTTTTCTTGATTAATCAAGAAAGGGTATTTAGCCAATATTCTGGAAATATTTTTAAAAATCAATGATTACTTGATATTTATTGTAAACACTTGGTTCAAGCCATCAGAAACTTTGATTTGCATGATCAAGGGAATTTTTTTATTCTTCTTTCTTATTTATCCCAAGTGCACGTGGTACAGGACATGATAATCATTTTACTGTAAGTGCACCACATGTCTATACATGTGAAAAGCAGTTTGACTTTTTGCACTTACAAATGTGCCAGAGCCCCGTTTAGTTACTTGCCCTTGCAATGCACTCGCTGGTGGGGTTGAACTTTTGCAAGAATCAGGGGCCATTGGAGCATTTTTTTTTTAATTAGAAAAAAGTGTCCAATGCGGTATTTGATCCGGGTCATAGCGGTCGAAAACAAATGGTTTAGACCACCCTTCCACGGACCCCCCATTTTTCATAAAACCACCTTGTGCTGTCCAGGGGTAAGGAGACTGGCCATGACATGGATATCATGTTCTCCCATCCCAGCGAGGGCAGAGAACAAGGCCTAGTGTCGGAGCTCCACTCCCGGCTTGTCCGACTGGGACTGTTGCTCCAGGCCACACTGAGCCGAGGCCAGCGAGACTCCGAACATTCCAACTCCGACAACTTTGAGAGATGTCTCATGATCTTCAAGATGGGACCGAGTTCAACATCAGAGAAACCTCCAGGTAACTTGTGCAACACATCTTCCTTACAACAGAACTTAATCCCAAACACAAGGTAATAAGATAAATCTGAATCAATAAATGGTGTATGATGCTTCATTAACAGCATTTTATCATCATTAGACAAAAGTACTGAAATAATACAAGGTAATAAGACCAAATCCAAATAAATAAATAGTGTGTGACGTTTCGGTAACAGCATCGTTACCATCATCAGACAAAAGAATTAATGAGAAAAAATACCATAGCATGTTCTTAAATAGTACCATGATCAAGTTTTCAAACAAGATAGCAGATAAGAAAAAAGAGTTTTTCAAGACAATCTTAAATAATATTCTTAGAATTAGAAGTGGATTTTTTTTTGTCTGAAGATGGTAACAATGCTGTTACCGAAACATCACACACTATTTATTTATTTGGTCTTATTACCTTGTGTTTATAATCTACTAGCGGACGTACCCGGCTTCGCCCGAGGTTTTACACGAGTAAAGGTTTGTCTAACGAACATTTGGTAAAACAATTCTCTATAAACTTATAAAAAAAAAGATATATTTTGATAATTTGAAACTCGTAAATTTGAATCTCTTGATAAAGTTAACATTTTCTCCCGGTCCCTGTGTGCCGTGTCATCCTGATTTTTGTCTTTCATAATTTTCTACATTACAAAATCATCGTTTATCTAGTGAACATATTTTCCCGGTCCCTTGAAAAATACTCGATAAGTTGAATAAAGTCATGGTCGTGAATCTCTCGATAAAGTGATTATTTTTTCCCGGTCCCTGTGAGCCGTGTCATCCTGAATTTTGTCTTTCCTAATTTTCTACATTACAAAATCATCGTTTTATCTAGTGAACATATTTTCCCGGTCCCTTGAAAAATACTCGATAAGTTGAATAAAATCATGGTCGTTTATGGAAGATGGACGTAGTTCCCGGAGGTCACCCGCCCCCCCGCGCGCCAGGACCTCTTGATCACTCTGATTGGCCGCCGGCCGGATGGGGGGGGGGGGCTCTTGATCCCTCTGATTGGTCGGTGGGAACTTGGACTGTCCAACCAACTGGCCGGTGGCCGGAACGGAGGGGGTGAGGGGCAGATCTCCGTTGCAAGATGGCGCTGCTTGCGAGTTAAAGCTACAAATCTGCAAATAACTCTAAGGATGTTAAAGATATTCAAGAAATTATTTTTCGTAAACCTTTCCGGAGATACACCTAATAATATCCCAAAATTTCACGGCGATTGGATGTATGGTTTTTGAATCCATAGAGGACACACAGACACACACACACACACAGACATTCAATTTTATATATATAGATAATCCAAATGTGCCTTATCATAAATGTGTTCAGTTGTTGAAGATCTCCGGAACATCCTGGCTGAGAGCCAATCCCCACATCGCAGCTGGCAAGCCATCAGAGTAGACCTTGTTGCTTGTCCCTACCCCGCACTGAGTCTGGCTCTGGTTGGCTGGACAGGCAATGACCTCTTCAACCGCTCTCTCAGACTCTACGCTCGCAAGGAACTGGGGTTCAAGTTGTCCAGCCATGCCATCTATGACACCAACAAGGTAACACAGCCCCAACCTCTCTGGAACCATTCACAAGTCGATTTAAAAATATATATATTTTTAAAGCACAATTTATCTTTCAATGGTAAATCATACACAAATAAAGGTAAGAGTTATATGTAAAGAGGGAAACTATACACAGCTATTTAAAATTATATATATTTAAGGAGCCTTCCTCATTGCCAAAGAGGGTCTTTGTTATCTCCCTTCAAGAAGAATCATATAAGTAGGAGGTTTTTTGGCCAAATAGTAGAAATGGTTGATTTAAGAGAACCAGGTCAAAACATGCATTGAGCACTATTGAAAACTATTCTGCAATAACCCTTCTTCCCAAGTCTTCCATGGGCCAAACCCCACCAACTAGCGCAGGTAACCAAAAAGAGCTATATAAGAGCAAAGTAAAACTGCCCTTTACATACAATGGAACTGCAGTATAGTAGTAACTGCTCGGTTACAACAACTAAAAATCCCAAGTATCTCAACAGTGGTTATAACAACAGCATGGTTCTTATAACATCAAATCTTGGTCCAAATTAATGAGTTTGTTATACTGGGGTTCTTCTATATATGGATATGAGGATCACACTTAGAGAAATAGGCAATTGCTAATTACCCACTATGAATATCATGGGCTCTGTGTTACTTAGGCCGAGTAAAAATACCAATACCACAGTTGGTGGATGGAGATGTAAAAGTAGAAAACTAGTTGGAAAAACAAAAACTTTTGTGGTCGAAATAGGTAAACGATGTGACCCAAATCTTCAAGTTTCATCCTTAAACATTTCATCAATTTGGTCTTGTTACCTTAGTTTTCTAGTTTTACCCTAGTTTTCTAAAAAATAATCTAATTATTGATTTTTTTCTCTCAACACATCTACAACTTCTAAATACAAGGTAATAAGACCAAATCCAAATAAATAAATAGTGGGTGACGTTTCGGTAACAGTCTTGTTACCATCTTTAGACAAAAGTATTGAATGAGAAATTTTACCACAGCATGTTTTAAATAATTACTATTATCAAATGTGTAACAGTAATTATTTAAAACATGCTGTGGTAAAATTTCTCATTCAGTACTTTTGTCTGAAAACAACGCTGTTAACGAAACGTCACACACTATTTATTTATTTGGATTTGGTCTTATTACCTTGTGTTTATAATTCAAATTGTGCCTTATCATTCACAACTTCTCTTATGTATTCAATTTCAGCTTGCCTCAACATTGGTTACTTTTCAGAGGTTATAATCTCTGTGTTCCAAGTGGGTTTGACCAATCAAGTTGCCAATGTGTGTGTCCAGTGCCAGTATCTGCCAGCTTCATCAGAAGAGGAGGTTTTCTCTATCCTACGACTGCCCTACCTAGAGCCTTCCCTCAGGAATCCTTAGATTCTCTTTCTTACTTCAAACCTTTTTTTTTTTAAATATCTACGGACTTCTTGAAGATGCACATTTTGATCATAAGTCAAAAATGATAAGGTACAATTTAGATTATAGATTTTAAACACAAGGTAATAAGACCAAATCCAAATAAATAAATAGTGCGTGACGTTTCGGTAACAATGCTGTCACAGAAACGTCTAACGCTATTTATTTATTTGGTCTTATTACCTTGTGTTTCAAATCCAAATAAATAAATAGTGTGTGACTTTTCAGTAACAACACTGTTACTTTTATTATTTTGTGTTTCTTAGTTTCATTTAATGAGAGTTGACAGTGTAGAGTTAGGGGTTCTTAAAAATAGTTCTTTTTCTTTTTTAACATTAAAACTTAGTTTAGAGTGATTAGAAGGGTCTAAAAACGAGGTAAAAAGACCAAATCCAAATAAATAAATAGTGTGTGATCATTCGGTAACAGCGTTGTTACCATCTTTAGACAAAAGTACTGAAACTAGTACAGTTAAAAAGTACAGTACTTTTGTCTGAAGATGGTAACAATGCTGTTACCAAAACGTCACACACTATTTATTTATTTGGTCTTATTACCTTGTGTTTATAATCTATAATCCAAATTGTGCCTTATCATTAGAAGGGTTTGTTATATGAAACCTTATAAAAATTTGAATTTTTGGGGGGATTTGGTGTTGTGTTATACCTTTTGGAAAGAGAATTGTATCTACATTCAGTTTGGGCTGATCCCTTGTATCTACATTCAGTTTGGGCTGATCCCTTGTATCTACATTCAGTTTGGGCTGATCCCTTGTATCTACATTCAGTTTGGGCTGATCCCTTGTATCTACATTCAGTTTGGGCTGATCCCTTGTATCTACATTCAGTTTGGGCTGATCCCTTGTATCTACATTCAGTTTGGGCTGATCCCTTGTAGCTACATTCAGTTTGGGCTGATCCCTTGTATCTACATTCAGTTTGGGCTGATCCCTTGTATCTACATTCAGTTTGGGCTGATCCCTTGTATCTACATTCAGTTTGGGCTGATCCCTTGTATCTACATTCAGTTTGGGCTGATCCCTTGTATCTACATTCAGTTTGGGCTGATCCCTTGTATCTACATTCAGTTTGGGCTGATCCCTTGTATCTACATTCAGTTTGGGCTGATCCCTTGTATCTACATTCAGTTTGGGCTGATCCCTTGTATCTACATTCAGTTTGGGCTGATCCCTTGTATCTACATCTCTCTACAGAAATATTTATTTTATATCAAATGTTATATTGTAGTTTATTTACAGTTAAACCTGTCTATAGCGCCCCCTCTAAATAAAACCTCCCTCTCTATAGCGTCCGATTTTAAATACGTAGTATGATGCGATTTACATTTACCCTATTTTGTTGAGTCCCAAGAGGGGGCACTATAGACAGGTTTAACTATATATATTTATTTATCTATATGAATGTGACTTTTTACACTTTGGAATGAGATTATATTAATAAAATTTATTTTTTCTTTACTTGGCTTTAGAGATGTTTTGTTTATTTTGTTGAAAGTGTTGGATTTGTTTATATCATTATTTCTCTGGAATTGGAAAATGGTCAACATCATGTGGTTCTATTAGAAATTTCCATAAGAGATTACCAAATAAAACATGGCTATTTCTGATCTTAAAACTGGTTGGGATAGTACAAGTCATTTTTGTAGTTTACCTTTTGGAAAGAGAATTGTATTATGGAAAAAGATTAGGTTTTCTGGCATCTTTAATCCAAATTGTGCTTTAACAATATCCTCAGGGTATCACTGAAATGTTGGGAAAAAGGTAAGAATGGTTGATAATAAACTCTACATACTATACTCTATAACTAATACAGTTAAACCTCTCTATGGGGGGTCGGTGAAAGGCTGGTTAAACCGTTTGGTTTTTGACCACTACGACCCGGGTTCGATTCCCAATTCCGATTCTTGCAAAAGTCCAATCCCACCAGCGAGTGCAAGTAACCAAACGGGGCTCTGGCACATTTGTAAGTGCAAAGTCGAACTGCTTTTCACATGTGTAGACATGTGGTGCGCTTATAGTAAAAACAGTTGCTAGCTACCCACCATGATTATCATGGCCTGTACCACGTGTACTAGGGATAAGCAAAAAAAAAAAAACTCTCTATAGCACCCCCTCTAAATAGCTCTTTCCTCTCTATAGCACCCGATTTTAAATACGTAGTACGATACGATTTACATTAAAAGTGACCTGTCTATAGCATCCCCTCTCTATAGCACTATTTTGGTGAGTCCCAAGAGGGGGCGACAGGTTTAACTGTATCTTCATAATAATAAAATTGTTATAAAGTATTATCTTTTTATAGAGAGATCCCAAATAGTAAATTTGGTAATTGAAACTGTCCATTGTAGAGAAGTATCCTCTCTAGAGTAGAACCTCTCTGTAAAGGACAATACCAAGTTGTAGAGCCAAAGTGTCCTTTGTAGAGAGGTGTTTTCTCATGGAGTTTCTACTGTATATTCTTTTCAACCAATGCCTATAGTTTCTCTGTAAAGAATGACACCTAGTTAGCCAAAGTGTCCTTTAGCAAGATGTGTCCTCTTACCAGGATGTTCCCAAACAGTAAAAATGGTAATGTTGGCTATAAAAACTGTCCTTTGTAGAAAGGTGTTTTCTCATGGAGTTTCTACTGTATATTCTTTTCAACCAATGCCTATAGTTACAGTAGAACAACTCTGTAAAGAATGACACCTAGTTAGCCAAAGTGTCCTTTAGCAATATGTGTCCTCTTACCAGGATGTTCCCAAACAGTAAAAATGGTAATGTTGGCTATAAAAACTGTCCTTTGTAGAAAGGTGTTTTCTCATGGAGTTTCTACTGTATATTCTTTTCAACCAATGCCTATAGTTACAGTAGAACAACTCTGTAAAGAATGACACCTAGTTAGCCAAAGTGTCCTTTAGCAATATGTGTCCTCTTACCAGGATGTTCCCAAACAGTAAAAATGGTAAATTTGGCGATGAAAGCTGTCCTTTGTAGAGAAGTGTTCTCTCATAGAGGTTCTACTGTATATTCTTTTCAACCAATGCCTATAGTTACAGTGGAACAACCTTCTCTGTAAAAGACAACACCTAGTTTTAGAGCCAAAGTGACTTTTAGGAAGAGGTGTCCTCTTACCAGAGAGCTCCCAAATAGTAAAAATGGAAAATTTGGTGATGAAAGCTGTCCTTTGTAGAGAGGTGTTCTCTAACAGAGGTGGTTCTACTGTAATGACCTTTGTTACTATGCTACAGACTGTACCTTAACAACCTAAGAAGGTCAATGAAAATAGAAAATAATAACAAAATCTAACCCACTTGCCCAAAATGTAGCTTGGCACCCGCAGCTCCAGAACACATTTTGGCTTACATTAGATGCACTAAACAGGACCTTTGGGAGAAGCCGCTGCTTATCATAAAACAGCTCAAGGAGCGTGAACTCATGGAATTCGTGTAATCTTTACACAAGGGGATAAGAAACAACAATAACAACAACAAGAAGGTCAATAAAATAAGACCAAATCTAAATAAATTAATAGTGTGTGATGTGTTTCAGTAACAGCATTGTTACCATCAGATTCAGTTAATTTGTCTGATGGTAACAACTTGTTACTGAAACATCATACACTTAATTTATTTGGTCTTCTTGTAGCTATAATTCAAATTGTGCTTTAACAACCTAAGCAGGTCATCCTACAGTCTTCCTTATATATCAAGGAAGGATAAGGTAATCAGGTAAAGGCTTTTGTTAATTTAAAAACACACAAAAAAAGGTTTAATATACTTCAATTTAAAAAACAATTTTAATAATATTTTTTTTTATACAAAAATAAATAAGCTTAAAATGATATATATATATATATATAACAATTATTTTTCCAGGGATTAAAACAATTTTTAATTTGCATAAAATTCAAGCATTTGTCCAAATGTTTACAAAAAAAATCAATATATATATATATACAGTTATTGATAAATTTAAAAAACTTTTAAATAAAAATAAAATAGTTTCATGAAGAATTTAAAAAGAAAAATAATAATCTACATTTTCTAAGATTTTAAAAAATATTCATAGAATGTGGGCAGATAAATAAATAAAATTTCATGGAAACTGTGGGAAATGGAAATTTAGGAAAACTAAAAATTTGTTTCAGCAATTAAGTCAGGACACAAGTAAAAACGCTTTGCACTAGTCCATTGCTTGTGAGCAGGACTCCCCGGGTAGTTGGCGTTCTGTGCTCTCTGGCTTATAAATATCTCTTTTTGTCCCAAAATATTATTACTATATTCTCAATGTTTATTTAGTATTCCCTTCCTCTGAACTTATTGATATCTTTAATCAACTGACAATCTTTAAGACTGAATTTCTTGTTTCTTATCCCCTTGTGTAAAGATTACACAAATTCCATGAATTTATGCTCCTCAAATTGTTTTATGATAAGCAGTGGCCTCTCCCAAAGATCCAAGACTGAATTTTCTCTGACCAGAAAATCTCAGTAAAACCTCCATGAGAAGACACCTCTCCTACAAAGGACAGTCTTCATCGCCAAAATTACCATTTATACTAAATACAATTACCATAAGACCAAATTCAAATAAATAGTGTGTGATGTTTCAGTAACAGCATTGTTACTATCATCAGATTCAGTACTTTTGTCTGATGATGGTAACAACGCTGTTACTGAAATGTCACACACTATTTATTTATTTAGATTTGGTCTTATTACATTTTTGTTTATAATCTATAATCCAAATTGTTCCTTATCACCATTTTTACTAATTAGTAACTCTCCGGTAAGAAGACATCTCTCCTCAAAGTACACTTTGAAACTAGATGTCCTTTACAGAGAGATTCTACTGTACTAGACCTAATCAACAAATGTGCATATTTATATTAAAGATTCTTTCCTGATTTTACACTTTGACATTCAGTATTGATGATTTAATGAGAAATCCAATTGTTTAAATATAGAATTTAGATGATAAGGCACAATTTGAATTATAGATGATAAGGCACAATTTGGATTATCAACATATATAGTCACGACCGTCCTTCCTCATGTCACGGATACGCGCGCATCATCATTATGATCATTATCATTATCTAATGATAATAATAATAATTATTATTATTATATTATTTTATGATGCACTAGAGCGCCATCTGTTATCAAATTATAAAACTATTTTAGAGGCGTAATATTCTTTTTTAAAATAAAACAATTTCTACTGTCCTTACTGCGATGGAAAAATTAAAGGGAGGGCCTGGCGGTATGGTAGATTAAACTGGCGAAACCGCTGGGAGGGTTCACCACTGATGAGCCAGGCCCTCCCTTTAATTTTTCCATCGCAGTAAGGACAGTAGAAATTGTTTTATTTTAAAAAAGAATATTACGCCTCTAAAATAGTTTTATAATATTATATTATTATTATTATTAACATATATAGTCACGACCGTCTTTCCTCAATTCCTCATGTCACGGATGCGCGCGCATCATCATTATGATCATTATATCATTATCTAATGATAATAATAATAATTATTATTATTAATTTATTATTATTATTTTATAATCAACATATATAGTCACGACCGTCTTTCCTCAACAATTCCTCATCTCTGTCACGGATGCGCGCGCATCATCATTATGATCATTATCTTCTATAGAAGCTTCTATCTTTATAATTATGTATATTTACAAAAAGTCAATTCGCTCGCGCCTCTAGCTGTGAAAATGAGGGGTAATACCAGCTGACCTAATGTACATGTAAAGTTTGGAGCGGGACGTTTCACAAGAGTGACATCCACGGCTCCAATTTATAATTGTAACAAATAGTATTTGAATAAAAACATTCAATCGGGTAAAACACGGGCGTTGCCCGGGCCATTCGTCTAGTAGATTATAAACACAAGGTAATGAGACCAAATCCAAATAAATAAATAGTGTGTGACAATTCAGTAACAGCGTTGTTACCATCTTCAGTAGATTCAGTACTTTTGTCTGAAGATGGTAATAATGCTGTTACAGAAACGTCACACACTATTTATTTGGATTTGGTCTTATTACCTTGGGTTTATAATCTAATCCAAATTATACCCTATCAAATTCAATAAGGAATCTAGGGTTTGGCTTTTTTTTTTTACAATTCTTTTATTTCTCAAGCTAACATGCCCTTGAACATAGAGATCCAGAAGTACTACTGGGCCTCTGTGTTGAAGGACGTGTTAGCCTGAAAGCTTGAGAAATAAAAGAATTTTAAACACAAGGTAATAAGACCAAATGCAAATAAATAAATAGTGTGTGACATTTTGGGAACAGCCTTGTTACCATCTTCAGACAAAAGTACTGAATGGGTAATGGTAATAACGCTGTTACCGAAACGTCACACACTATTTATTTGGATTTGGTCTTATTACCTTGTGTTTATAATCTATAATCCAAATTGTGCCTTATCAAAAGAATTTTAAAAAGAAACTAAACCCTAGATTCCTTATTAATTTTGTCAAAATGTATATTTAACATAATTTCTAAATAGAGTTTACATTTGCTTTAAAACCATTAGTTAATTGAGACTAAATGGGTCATGGAGAAACTTCTAATTAGTGAGCATTAACTGTGGAAGGTATACATTTGGTAGGTTTACAGAAATAGGCTGGAAAATGGAGGTTTTATAAAGAAAAGATTTTCACTCTATAAACCAATAAAACTATCTACAATAGAAGTTTAGGTTAACAAAACCAATAGTACACATAGAAATACAGAACGTCTCATAAAAGTCAAGTGCACAGTCAAAAATTACTAGATTACCCCAAAACCTAGTTATACAGTAGAATCTCCCTGTAAAGGATACCTAATTTCAGAGCCAAAGTGTCCTTAAGGGAGAAGTGTCCTCTTACTGGAGAGTTGTTAAATAGTAAAAATGGTAATTTTGCAAATGAAAACTGTCCTTTCTAGAGAAGTGTCTGCTAGCGGGGTGTCCGGTAAAGGGAGGTTTTACTGTACTATAAAAGTAAATTATTACCCCACTTGCCCAAAATGTAGCTTACCATCTGCAGCTCCAGAACACATTTTGACTTGCATTAGATGCACTAAACAGGACCTTTGGGAGAGGCCGCTGCTTATCATAAAATAGCTCGAGGAGCATGAACTCATGGAATTCGTGTAATCTTTATACAAGGGGATAAGAAACAACAACAACAACATTATAGAAATGTTACAATAAATGCTGGAAATAACTCCTAGTGATTCGAAGTCTTCACACATGATGCTGAATAGTGTCAAAGATTGTGTGGAAGGTTGTGGTGACAATGTAAGACAGTAATTGTCAACTTTTCCAATTTTTGATAAGGTACACAATTTGGATTATAGATTAGAAACACAAGGTAATAAGACCAAATCATAATAAATAAATAGTGTATGACATTCTGGTAACAATGCTGTTACTGAAACATCACTCACTATTTATTTTGGTCTTATTACCTTGTAGTTATTCCATGTTTATTGTTTTCACAATCCAACATCCAAATAGATGAAATGTCTATGACATTTCGGTAACATTATTGCCATCTTCAGAGAAAAGTACTGAATGAGGAAAAAAAAAAACACATTTTTCTAAACATTTTGTGTAAACAATAATAGAAAATATAAACACAAGGTAATAAGACCAAATCCGAATAAATAAATATTGTGTGACATTTCGGTAACATCGTTGTTACCATCTTCAGTACTTTTGTCTGAAAATGGTAACAACGCTATTACCAAAACATCACACAATATTTATTTATTTGGATTTGGTCTTATTACCTTGTGTTTATAATCTATAATCCAAATTGTGCCTTATCATTAGAGAATATAGTATTGATAAAAAGAAGAAAAAAAATGTAGTGATTTTTTTTCATCATCCAGCACCTTTGTCTGAAGATGATAACCATTCTGTTACTAAAACATCACGAACAATCTATTTGGATGTGGTCTTGTTACCTTATGTTTCTAATCTATAATTCAAATTGTATCTTATTGAGTTTGTTGCATTTGTGCCCCTTTCATGGAACCTTAGATAACAACAACAGAGGAGACATATCAGGAGACCATGAAGGCCAGACATTATCAAATCCAAGGGAAATTATATAATTCATGTATCTCATAAACTTCAGCAATTTTTGACTTCACACTGACATTATGGATATCCCCTCTATTTACAAAGGAATTCTTCAGTTAGAACGTGAAATGTTTATAGATTTTTAAAAATTGCAGAAAATTTTTAGTAAAATATAATTTAATAGGAAGAAAACAAAAATTAAACATTTTTTGAGATAAACTTTTTACATTTTGTGTTGAATATGGAAAATATTTACTTTCACAAAATTAAAAAAATAGCACCCAATTTTTTTTTAGGGAGAAAAACATAAAATACAGGAGGATTGTTTACAAAAAATATATTTTAGAAAAATTTGAAACAAAATTTAAAAAAAATTGTAAATGGTAATTAAAAAAAATAGATGAAGAGAGAGGAAAAATTAAAAACTCAAATATCTCTCTATTTAATATTTGTTTAAATTTGTTATAAGGCAATATTCAAATGTAAACAGATTAATACAAAGATACAGTAGAACCTCTATGTAAAGGACAACACATAGTTGCAGAGCTAAAGTGTTCTTTAGATAGAGGTGCCTTCTTACCGGAGAATTGCTTTTTTTTTTTTAATCTATCAGTTTATTGCTTAAACCAACTCACACAGACCTCCTTGTATATTGATGACTTACTGGGTGATTGGATAGTTGCTAAATAGTAAAAATAGTAATTTTTCAAAATGAAAACTGTCCTTAGTAGAGAGGTATTTTCTATGGAGGTTCTACTGTATTGTTGTTGTTGTCATGTCCTATCAAGAGCTTCAGATTTGTCCATGCATCTCTATCACAGCAGCAGCAATATCCACTATCTTGGGTGTGTAAAGCTGCTGCTCTGAGTCTATGTCAATTTTCTGCAAGGCTGCAGTCATTGCTGGACATGAGAATATGTGGGTAGGTGTTAGTTCCACACCAGGACAGTTGTTGTATGTCCTGTAGGTTCTTGTGCCATCTAGATGTATTGTACTGTATTTAAAAGTAGGTAAAAAGAGCACAGAATCTGTAGAGATAAGAAAGAAGAAAATTTACAACAATTACTAAGGATAATTCCTTCTTTTGACATTCAACATATTTACATAGATCCATAACAATTTCCATAAACATTGCTAATCATATTCCATTCATTTCCAATAAAACACTCATTACTACAACACCTACTTGAGGAGCGATTTTAAATAGTTTCCTAAAACACAGGAAAATATAACAAAAGACAACAATGTAATATATAGATTTTTCTTAAACATTGCCTGACAATCAACACTCCCAATTTCTTATATAAAAAAGGAAACTTCAAACAGAGAAAAGCTATTTTATAAAATGGACAAAAGTTGAGAGTAAACACACACAAAACACAGGAGAATAGAATTAAAACATTGAAGAAGTACAATCTGGATTAAAGATAGGAATCACAAGATGAAAAGACCAAATCCAAATAATCAACCTATGTGTGACATTTTGGTAAAAGCTATCTTTAATAAAAATTAAACTTTTTTTAGTCTTTTGTCTCAAGATGGTAACTTTACCAAAAGGTCATATAAATCATATGTTCTTTTCAACATTTGAGAATATTAATAAGAAAAAATAGTAATATAAGTACTATATATTTAGTAAGATACACTGTAGTTTTTACCCCTTTCCAAAATCAGTTTTTAGTATGTTAAATCTTGCTTGTTATTCTGACCAATGGAGCAATTTATAAACAAACTGCGCTTTTGCTGGTTCCAAGCTCGGATGAAAAAGGAGGAGGGGGAGCAGTAACAAGCTCGCTAAAAAACCTGGGCTCAGCTGGCCCAGCTGATAGTACCCTGTAAGGGCTCCTAATCTAGGGATACAGGATGAGCAGCGTTTGTACTCCATGTTAGGAGTTGCTGCACATGGCGTCTGTTCCTCATGTCAGAGGCGGCCATTTCTTTTGGAGCTAAGTCTGCCTGCCACTAGTAGTGCTCCCAGTCTTAATGACAAAGGCAGACTCATTCTACTTCACCCAGTCATGATGATTTCAAGCTTTACAAGCTTGATACCCTAATATGATTGAGTGGAGATAAGAAAGAAGAAGAAGGAACTTCAGCTAAAGGGCTGTGTGGAAGTTATGAAGAAATATAGAGAAGAGAACTCAAGATAGATAAATGTGGTCTTTTGGAGCTAAGTCGGCCTGCCACTGAGTAGTGTTCCCAGTCTTAATGACAAAGGCAGACATATTCTACTTCAACCAATAATGATGGTTGTCAAATCTCCCCTCATCCGTTGATGTGCTCTACTCATCCCCGACAGACACCATCAAAAGTCTCAAGCTTTACAAGCTTGACACCCTAATATTATTGATTGGAGATAAGAAAGAATAAGAGAAGATAGGGTCTTTTCAACATGTGAGAATATTAACAAGCAAAAATAGTAATATAAGTACTATATATTTAGTAAGATACATTGTGGTTTTTACCACTCTCCAAAATCAGTTTTTAGTATGTTAAATCTTGCTTGTTATTTTGACCAATGGAGCCATTTATAGACAACTGGACTGTGGGGGGATTATATAATTCCAATAAACCAACTATTCATCCATCTTTTACACAAGGCTTTAGTGGCAGGTAGCAAGCTTATTTGTTAGTAGACTTCAATGTTATTGTATGAAAACATTACATGATGTATATTCTAGATTTTATAGCTTAGAGAGAAAAAACACAAGGTAATATGAAAATTACCCCGCGTGTGTTTCTTTTCAATGAAAAATCAAAATTTATCCCAAGGAGAAATAACGATTATTTTTAACCTTAGGGATAATTTTCAAATGTCATTTTACAATCACAAGCCGCATTATATTGTATTACAAAGTAATATGACTAAATCCAAATAAATAAATTTTGTCTTGTGTTTATAATCTATAATCCGAATTGTGCCTTATCATAGATTATCATAGATATTGACGCAATTATCCCTAGCCAGGATATCGTGTTTTGTGTGTTGAAATAAATAAATAGATTAGAGAGCAACTCAAGTTAACTTACAATTTGGCCTTGATATACCTATAAGATGTATTATCAACACAAGGGAATAAGACCAAATCCACAAGTTTACTTACTATTTAAATAATTTGGATTTGGTCTTTTATTACTTTGGGTTACTAATCTAGGAATCCAAAACATACTTTATCATTACATGAAAACATTGGAGAAGACTCACCAAATACATTTATAAGAGAAGTCTCTATAAACACAAGGTAATAAGACCAAATCCAAAGAAATAAATAAGAGTTGAATTTAATCTTATTACCTTATGTTTATAATCTATAATCCAAATTGTGACTTATTATTTTATAATTTAAAAAGGCATTCATATTTAGATAAAAAAAAAAAAATTTAAAGGAAGAAATTTGTCGAGGAGAAAAAAAATCTCTGATTGTAAAACCCCAACTTCCAAAGGCAAAAAATTACCACTAAACTAAACAAAGGAGAAACAAAAGGTAATAAGACCAAATCCAAATAAATAAATAATGATTATAATCTATAACCCAAATTGTACCTTATAATAAACAAAGGAGAAAAAAAAGTATAGATAAAAATCAGACAATTCACGTTTAATGACCAAACAGATAAAAAAAATACCACAAATAACAAACAAAAACTTAATATTGATTTAAAAACAAACAATAACATTAAATTGTACAAAGGTATAGTTGAATCCTTCTATTTTAGGAACAATATGTAAATAAGATAGAGAGGGAGATACACACAAAATGGTTAAAGTAAACACACCACAGGATATATATCTATAGTAAAAGTATTCCATAGGGAGAGAAGATATGTAGAAATTCTTTATATACAGTTAAACCTGTCTATAGCGCCCCCTCTTAGGACTCACCAAAATAGAGTGCTATAGAGAGGGGGTGCTATAGACAGGTCACTTTTAATGTAAATCACATCGTACTATGTATTTAAAATCAGGCACTATAGAGAGGGAGGCACTATTTAGAGGGGGCGCTATAGACAGGTTTAACTGTATATTACATTTTGAAATATAATTAAAAAGTATAAAACAAGTTAAGAATAGACACACACATGGGTGGTGTCATTGAGGACTCTAGGAAGAGAGAGAGAGTCTGCTAAGGCCATTGTACCAGACAGATGGAAGATAGGATCAGTAACCTTCCGTTGGATTTATACAAAATATCTAGATTCTCTCTATGTAATATCAAAAAACAAAACTTAACAACTCTCTCTATATATACATATAAAATGAAAGGATTTAAAAGCACGAATGTTTCTTTTATACATAATACAATCTTCTACTGCCCTTACCGCGATGAAAAAATATATTGGGAGGGCTTGGCTCATCAGTGGTGAACCCTCCCGGGGTTTTTTTTTTTGGCGAAACCGCTGGGAGGGTTCACCACTGATGAGCCAAGCCCTCCCAATATATTTTTTCATCGCGGTAAGGGCAGTAGAAGATTGTATTATGTATAAAAGAAACATTCGTGCCTTTAAATCCTTTCATTTTATATGTATAGATGGCGCGCTATTGCTTTGTTTTAACTCTCTATATATATTGAACCTGGAGAGAGGTGTGCCATTTGTATTCTTTATAAAAAAAAAAAAAAGAAGAAGAAGAAAAGAATTGAATCTGCATTGAGGAGAAATTTTGTACAAGGAAGCTAGGACCATGTGGAAGATAGATGGCTCCAGGAAGAGCTCTTGCGTAGGACGGTTGGTAGAGTAGATGTGGGGGCCTTGCGCAAGTGGCGTGGGAAGATACGGCCCAGGTAGATGCCGGCAACCAGTACCAGCACCAGAAGGCATACCAGTAGAATGGCAGGAGAGAGGGTGACGTAGAGCTGGAGTCCTGATGTGTGAGGTCTGGAGTTGGGGACCACAGCCCTAGACACAAACAATCTCTCCAGGAGGTTACACAAATCTAAGGCACAATTTGGATTATTCTATATACAGTTACGAGCGTCATTCTTCATCTCCTAATCAGTCATCAGTCGTCAGTTTTCATCTCTGTCACCGTTTGCTTTTTTTTTTTTGGAATGGCGCACTCCTATTGGTTGGCTACGGTCACGCCACCTTTGCCCCCCCCCACTCACTTTTTTTTTGGAATGACGCTCTCCTATTGGTTGGCTACAAACACGCCACCTTTGCCCCCCCCCCCCCCCCCCCCACTCGCTTTGTTGTTTTTGTAACTACTGTGTTGGAGCGGGTCGCTCCTTAAATAATCTATTGTTAACAATACCTCATTATAGGTCCGCAAATATCGAAAGTATAGGTATGTAGCTTTTTTACTATTAAGGTGTATATATATACAAATACTTATGTACATATGTAAGTACTATTATAATTAGGGATATATATGTCACATAAATGTAGATATTATACTATATACTCTCTCTCTATTGACATATATATATATATATTATGACTTACCTATTCTATATATACCACATACATACCAATATTGTACATGGTATGGTAGTGGATGTAAGTGATATATTTAATCACTCAATAATACTATGATATGTACAGGTATACATTATATATTACACAATATAAACATTTTGAATACTTATATTATATAACCATTCTATATATATATGTAATATTGGAACGAATACCTTTTTGTGATTGATTGAGTTGATTGATGATTGTGGTGAGCGCAGTCGTTTGCTGAAGTAGTAAGGTATTCACACAGGGGAAAAATAATGAGAACACAGGATTGGATTGAAAAAGGCCAGCGATCAAGGGAGAAAGGTGTTTAAGCTATTGGTGTTTGACTATTAACTATGGCTGTTCACATTATTGAGGATTGGACTTATCTGATTGTTGAGAAGATGGGTGCTGGCTCCGACCGATTCCTTGGTACCAGGTCCCGACTTGTTGCGATGGTGGCGAGCTCCTAACTAACTAAACTGAGTTCGCGATTTAACACGAAAACTTCTCAGGGCTTTGATTGGCTGATTGTCGACTCGTGTAAGTCTTCCATTGGTTCCTAGCTAATCCTCCTGGACTCTGATTGGATCTTTGCTAATCCTTTGTCCTTTGTCTTGTTCTGACATGCTCCCGGAAACGAAGGTTCTTGAACTCAGTTTTTATGAGTTCCTGGATAATAAAACCTGCTAATGATTGTGCCCTCTCTGATGGTCTTTCTCCCGGATTTCTAAGTCTTGTCTTTATTAAAAATCTTTAGATCATACATTGCATACATATTGTGGTGGGATTACATCCAGTTATGTACAAATTATGACATATATATATATATATACAGTTACGAGCGTCATTCTTCATCTCCTAATCAACTCTGTCACCGTTTGCTTTTTTTTTTGGAATTTCACCATCAACAACCACCTTCGCCACTGGACCCCAAATATTTTCTTAAATAATTCAAAACTTCAATATTCAGATTCCCCAAGATATCTTGGTGTCACACTCGACCCTGCGCTCACTTTTAAAAAACCTATTGACACCATGATAAGCAAAGCCAAAAATAGGCTCAAAATTCTGAAAAAATTATCAGGCTTAAACTGGGGTGCAAATGCCAATATCTTACGCACAACATACCTTGCACTCGTAAGACCTATCTTGGAATATGCTACACCAGCCTGGTTCAATGCAAGTAAAACTAATCTATCCAAAATAGACAGAATCCAAGCAAGCGCAGCTAAAATCATCAGCTGATTTCGAGGATCCTGCCCAAATCGCATTGCTGAACTCGAATCCAACCTTCTTCCCCTGCACCTAAGGAGAAAAATCTGCTTTTCAAAATTTATAACAAAAAAGATTAACTCTCCAAAAGAACATCTTACAGGAAAATTTATTAGAAATTGGGTCCCAAACCAAAGATTAAAACGCCCCACTCCTCTCAACCTGGCTCACAACTCTTAATCTTTTAGACATCCCAAATAATCCCAAACACAGAACTTCCTATCCCCCACACAAAACTCGCAACAAACTCATCTGTTTCCCTCATCTACCAGACAATCCCCACAAACATGAAACTCAGCCAGAATTACTTAAAGCTCTTGGCCTCCAAATCATTGAGGAAAATAGCTCCCTCTTCGACATCACAATTTACACTGACGGTAGCCAACTTGAAACTGGACTGTCTGGCAGTGGAATTGCTATCTACAAAGATAAGATCCTGGAAAAAATCTCCCTCTCCCACCCTAGACATCTTTCAGTTTATAAATCAGAACTCTCTGCTATAGATACGGCTCTAAAAGACATCAACATCAACTCGCCAAGCAAAATAATAATCTACTCCGATTCAAGAGCAGCCATTTATACCCTTCAAAGCTGCTTCTCCAGTCAAGAACCTCTCCTCAAGAGCATTGCTAAGTCTGTAAACCGACTCCCAGCCAACAGCTCAGTCACCGTGCAATGGCTTCCAGCTCACATTGGAATTCCTGGTAATGAGCTGGCAGACTCTCTGGCAAAGGCTGGAGCTCTTGGCCTACCTGAAGCAAGAGAATCCACCACCCATCTAGACGAAAGAGACCTCCTCCATACCATCAAAACCCAATGCCTACAGGAATGGAAATCTGATGCTGCACATGACTGGTACAGAGCAGGAGGGACAAGCACCGGTTCTGTCCTCCCAAGAGAACAACAGTCTTTGATTTCCAGACTTAAGTCTGGTCATCTACGGACAATGACTTTCCAGAATGGTTGCAAGGTTTTCCCGCTATGTACTATGTGCAATTCTCAGCCTGCAACCCCAAGACATATTATTGACTGTATTGACTCATCCATTGATGAGCTCTACTCTTCCCCGGCAGACACCATAAAAAATCTCAAGCTTTACAAGCTTGATACCTTAGTGTGATTGAGTGGAGATAAGAAAAAAGAAGAAGACGCCACCTTTGCCCCCCCCCCCCCCCACTCGCTTTTTCGTTTTTGTAACTATTGTGTTGGAGCGGGTCGCTCCTTAAATAAATGCATATATTAGTTAATAACCAAATGGAATCCTCTCTTTCTTTTTCCCAGTATGAGACGCCTACGGAAGCCAATAGTCCATAGACAGATAAAGCACATAGGCTATAGTTATTAACTAATATATGCATTTATTTAAGGCGCCAATTTATAATTGTAACAAATAGTATTTGAGTAAAAACATTCAATCGGGTAAAACACGGGCGTTGCCCGGGTCATTCGGCTAGTAGATTATAAACACAAGGTAATAAGACCAGATTCAAATAAATAAATAGTGTGTGATGTTTCGTCACGAACGTCATACACTATTTATTTATTTGGATTTGGTCTTATTACCTTGTGTTTACAAATCTAAGTATGTAATTAATTCTTGCAAAAGTCCAACCCCACCAGCGAGTGCAAGTAACCAAGGGGCACATTTGTAAGTGCAAAGTCGAACTGCTTTTCACATATGTAGACATGTGGTGCACTTACAGTAAAAAGCAGTCGTCTACTTCTAACCACCATAATTATCATGGCTTGTACCACATGTACTAGAGATAAGTAAAAAAGTATGTAATTCACACATTTTATGCCAGCGATAGTTACTCAGAAATTTTATTTAGATGTAATATAGTGTGATCCAGGCTTGATAACATCTCTTTTCATTTGTTTTGGGGTTTTTCCTGTTGAAAAGTAGGTTTTCCTCACAAGCTTGCAACACCTCAAAATAGAAAAAAAAAAAAAAAAACTCTTTGCCTTAATTTTTGCTTATTTGAATTTACACATTGTATTTCTGTCATTGTCATCATCCTCAAATTTTCTGATCTAATTTTCTGAGAGACCACTTAAACTTGGTCTCTCCTGGAAGAAAGTCTCTCATCAGAGATTCTGCCATTGTCAGACCATTGTTATGCCATTGTCAGACCATTGTTATGCCATTGTTATGAAGACTTTCAACCAAAACAAGAGACTGATGATAGACACTAGGTTTAGCAATGATTATTGATGGTCCTTCATGGAAGAGATTACTGTGTTTTCAAAATCTATTTATTTCCACTTATATTCCAAAAAATTGTAATGTATCTTTTATTCAATCCTTTATGGACTGATTTATTATATCACGTGGGTATGCGATCCACTCGCGCTATACAAGACCAAAGCGAGAAACCATTTAAAGAAAATATTTATAACTGTAAATACATGACTACTTAAAATTATATCCATTATTCCTGTAGAAGGGCAGCTTACGCCCGAAAGCTCGAATTTATTTTTCAAATAAAGAAACTTATCCTTTTTGAATCTTTTCGTTATTATACTGATTTATTATTGTTTTTTTTTTTATATTCTCACTATTATTTTAAATGATATAGCTGTATTAAAAATCAAGATCATATACGTTTAAAAAGAAGAAGGCATGCAGATTGTCAGCAAAATTTATGCGCTGTGTGAGGCAAGCATTATAGGTTTTTATGTTGGTTTATTAAGTCATTTTTCAAATAATTTTATAATGGGCAGACCTTATTTTGAAACATTATACAGTAGAACCTCCCTGTAAAGGACAACACCTAATTGCAGAGCCAAAATGTTCTTTAGGGAGAGGTGTCCTCTCACCGGAGAATTGCTAAATAGTAAAAATGGTAATTTTGACAAATGAAAACTGTTCTTTGTAAAGAGGTGTCCTCAAGCATGGGTATCCTCTCTTGGATGTTCTACTGTATATTCATGGGTCGGTGGAAGGATGGTCTAAACCGTTGGTTTTCTACCTCTACGACCCAGGTTTGATTCCCGCATTTGGGCACCTTTTTATGTTTAAAAAAAAAAATGCTCCAATGGCCCCCGATTCTTGCAAAAGTCTAACCCCACCAGCGAGT
>CP092864.1:11754704-11802091 GCA_030710605.1 Cordylochernes scorpioides
CTCCTTATCGTGCAACTGAAAGTTGGATCATCAAGAATGGGTATTTGGCCAATTCAGGAATAATTAGAAATCAACGAGAATAGTTGATATTTATTCCGATAGATGGCGCAAGCCATCAGCAACTTTCAGTTGCACGATAAGGAGATGCCTTTTTCTCAAGTTATATATATGTTCCATAATACAAACTTCGCTCAAAACTTTCCATCTTGAAAAAGGAAAGACAATATCACCGAAAACGTTGAATGATAAACCTTTTTTTTTTTTTTTAAGATTGATGAAGTGTACATTTTGAATTAATCCTAATCCAACCTACAATAATGGTATATTCTCTATAATAATAATAAGTAGGTTCGACGTGAAAAAAAAATAATTATTAATAAAAAAAAAAAGAAAGGGAGATGGGGAGAGAGTTAATGAGGCAGTGCTGCAGGGATAAGAGGATAACGCGGAGATGTGCGGGGGAGATAAGCCACAAATGAACAAGGTGGGGAGAGATGTTGACCTCAAATTGATGAAAGAGGTCAAAATTGTTATTGAAGATGATTCACAGACTTGGCAGAGTCAGCCTTCTATCGATAAATGGATGGGTTGGATCGAAATGGACGATTTTCTTCTAAGTTCTGTATAAGACCAAAAGGTCTTAATAAAGCTTTTTGTTGTTCTTCTAAGTGTTGTTATAAGTCATCATGTAACTCCTATTTTGATTATGAAATACCCTTCCCACATTAAAACCTAAAAACCACAACTGATTTTGTTCAAAATGCTGATAACTACTTAATAGGATGAATAAAGAGTATCTAAATTGTACAAATGAAGCTTGATAATGCCTAAGTATTGACACAATTCTCGATTAATCAACAACAAAGCTCCAACAACTGGATTCTTCTAAATGGGTAAACAGAAGCAATATGAATCTACAGAAATTGTAGAATAACATCAATCTTTCCTCAAGTTGGGTCGTTCTTCTGTGTGACGTCTTTTGACTATGCTGTTCTCCAGAATTTGTGAAAAGCCAATGCATTGGTTCTGCTTTTCACTACTTTTGCTAATGAGACATATGGCGAATTTTTTCATAAGCAATCTTCCGACGGAGAATTACTCGATTCTTTATTAATCAGCATAATCCGAAGACGTATTATCCATAAAATGTTCATATTTATATGGATAATAACATAAATTTGCCGGAGGATGGTATTCATGTATAAAAAGTTGCACCTCTCTCTTTCAAAATGCATTAAAAATATTATTCAGTTCATTTTTTGTTATCACCTCAGCTTAGAGTTGGTCATAACGAATGAGCCAAAGCACCAGTTTTGGCAAATTCAGACAGATGAGAGCCAAAGCTCGACACCGTAGTATATAAATTGGCTTTTGTCCGATTTTCCAAAAAGGGTGTTGTGAGGCATTCGTTATCAACAACTCTACTTTTGTACTGGAGTGATAACAAAATGTATTGTTTCGTCATTTCACTGAATTTTAAAAGAGATAGATACCCTCTCTTTTTTGGTACATATATATAAACATGAAGAAAAAAATAACGCGTTCGTGGATGGCTTTTCTTGATTTATTAAGAAATTGGGTTGGCCAAATATCAGGAAATAGGCTAAATCAATGTTTAGTTAATTTCTGTTCCACCAGATGGCGCTCTGCCTTCTGAAAAGCACATGTGCTCCTTGTCAGGATATGCCTTTTTTATTTTTCAATATATATAAACGGTATGCAAAATGTGACTTATATATGTGCTATTATATATTTTAATATTTTGGATATGTTAAAATAAATAATGCGCGTGTATATTGAAAAAGACTGTCAATAGAGATGGGAAGTTATTACATAACGTTGCTACAATCTTGCGATATAAATATAAGTATTGACAGTTTCCCAAGGTTACAAAATGTACAGTATAAAACCGTGACGAGGAAAAGCCTCGCTCCTACAACAACCTGATCAAACGTCCATTTTAATAGAGCAATAAAAAAACAGCAGTTTTTGTCGCCTTTAAAAAAAGAGCTTAAGTTATCGTGAGTGTCCAATGGGAGCCTTGGCATCGATCATGTGGGCGACTTGGCGACAGACAGACAGACACCGCCAGCGAGAATATTGATCTTCCCGGCGGGCAGTCACCGCCATTCCGCTGGTCAGTGTCAGGACACTCCCGCCATTCCGCTGGTCAGTGTCAGGACACTCACGCCATTCCGCTGGTCAGTGGCAGGACAATTCCGCTGGTCAGTGTCAGGACACTCCCGCCATTCCGCTGGTCAGTGTCAGGACACTCCCGCCATTCCGCTGGTCAGTGTCAGGACAATTCCGCTGGTCAGTGTCAGGACACTCCCACCATTCCGCTGGTCAGTGTCAGGACACTCCCGCCATTCCGCTGGTCAGTGTCAGGACACTCCCGCCATTCCGATGGTCAGTGTCAGGATAATTCTGCTGGTCAGTGTCAGGACACTCCCGCTGGTCAGTGTCAGGATAATTCTGCTGGTCAGTGTCAGGACACTCCCGCCATTCCGCTGGTCAGTGTCAGGACACTCCCATCATTCCCCTGGTCAGCGCGGGGACACTCCTGCACAGTAAAAGAGAGAACTTTATCGACCATAAAACTTGAACGACACAAAAGAAAACTCTATCGACCATAGAATTTGAACGAAACAAAGGATATTTATCAATCATAGAACTTGAACGAAGCAAAGGCAAATTATATTGACCTTCAAACATGAACGAAACAAAAATGAAGCTCATCCATAACAGAACTTGAACGAAACAAATGCAAGCCACAAAACGACCGGCAAATATTTGGTCCATGAGGCAAGCTAGGATGTCGGCACAGTCCCCTGGGCTCGGGCCATTATTGCACTGTCACCGGTGAATCACTCGGATATTCAAAATTCAGATAGCTAGCTCGCCCCTGAAGAGCCTCCGCGTCCTATTATTTTTGAATGATGGGCCTCCCTGCGCCCATCAAAATTGGCAGTATCAGATTGTCACCTCACTCCTAAATGGTATAATGGATTCCGCGGGAAGATCCCTGCGCCTGATTGACTCCGTCCCATCTGGACTTGCCAATTGGGGAATAATTCCGGACTTTACACACATTATACTTATTTTAAAATTACAAATATTTTCTCACAATAAGTTTCTTTTTATTAAAAAAACGCTAGCTTTCAAGTGATAATCGCTCTTCAACGGACTTACTAAAATATCGACTTTATCCCATTTTTTAGTAAGCCCGTTGAAGAGCGATTACCGCTTGAAAGCTAGCGTTTTTTTAATAAAAAGAAACTCATTGTGAGAAAATATTTTGTAATTTTAAAACTTTTTTTCAAAGTTTTATCATGAATAGACATTATTCTTAACTCCCTTAAAAATCCTTGATTTTAAAATATATCAACTTTCGTTTCACGAATTTGATTTTTATATCGTGAACTGAAATTTGTTTTCACCGACTCTGGCTATTTATTTAATATCGTGAATATTTGCTTTTGTGAACTGGACTTTTGTTTCAAACTGGACTTGTCTTGAGATACTTGGTTTAAAATTGGATATAAATCTTCAACCTAAACTCTTCCAAACTGAACTTAACTCTCCCAATTTATGCTTTTTGTTTCACGATAATCTTAGACAATAGACAATTTAAACAATTTTATTGATTCTTTTAATCAAATTTTACAAAGGAGAAAAAATAAAAGAGTAAAAGTGTAAGGGAATATATATACAAATATTTTCAGCAAGGAAGGCTTCCCCACCTTGAGAGAGTCCTCCTCCAGACAAGGAGATAGGACGATAATCTTAGAAATAAGGCCCATATACGATACATCCTATATGTCAGAACCAAGTAACAGATAATGATAGAAATAAGGAATGTGTTTTTATTAAAACTTTTGCTAAAATCTTGGAAGATGCTTAAAATATAAATATAAAAGATATATTCCCTATTATGCTAGTGTGGTCTCTCATGAGAGATTTTAATAAACCAAAATATAGTTATATATATAAACAAACAAACATTTTCTTTAAAAAAAACTTCTCCGAAAGTCAATAGTCAAAGAAAACGTTTATAACACATGGCATTACGACGGGAATAATTTTAAAAATTCATTGAGAGCAATAAAATGGTATGAAAGAGTGAGCTCTCCAGCTGAAAGGGTATTTCCAGAAGAAGGAACTGGACTTTTATAGGACTTTATTCGGAGTTTACTGCCAGAGACTCCTCAGTCCAGAGCCGTAAACGTACGGGGACTTCCATTATCGTTGACGACGACCTTTTGTCCCTGCGATTGCGTGCTCACTTGCGTTGACATCTTTAAGAGATGTTACTCCAAATGCTTTACATCGAACGGAATCTCTTCAGAAATCTTCTACCAAATATCTGAACGAATTCCTCTGCTAGAAACATTGTGGAAATTCTATTTTTGTTTTGTATAATAATTTGTCACAAAGCAATAACGCGCCATCTATACATATAAAATGAAAGGATTTAAAAGCATGAATGTTTCTTTTATACATAATACAAACTTCTACTGCCCTTACTGGGATGAAAAAATATATTGGGAGGGCTTGGCTCATCAGTGGTGAACCCTCCCAGCGGTTTCGCCGCTGGTGGATTAAATTGGCGAAACCGCTGGGAGGGTTCACCACTGATGAGCCAAGCCCTCCCAATATATTTTTGATTGCAGTAAGGGCAGTAGAAGTTTGTATTATGCATAAAAGAAACATTCGTGCTTTTAAATCCTTTAATTTTATAATAATTTGTCAATACTGATTCTTTAATTATTGTCAACTTTTGCGTTGACACAATTAGTAGAGTATTGCTCCTGATGGGAAATTTTTCCTTTGATTTCTAAGAAAAGTATATTTCATCATTTAATCTCTTGAAAACTTTGAATTCTATATCATTCTAAGAATAATGTATCTTCAAACTGTGTGAAGGTACAGAAGAAAGGATCATATACTAATGAGTAAATGTTCACACACAACACAAACATCAAAACTGTTTCTAACACAAATCTCTCAACACAATCTTCGCTGTATATTGTATATAGATTTGTTTTCTTTCTAAGAGAGAATTGTTCCAAAAAATTAAATACGCTAATGTATTTATTATACATCTTGAGAGTATACCGTAAATTTTATCGTAGGTTTTAATAGTCAGCTTCATTATTAGTTTTATTTTTGCGTTATCTTCAAACTGTGTGAGGATACAACAGAAAATGATCATATGCTAGCGTGTGTAAATGTGTTCTCAAACATCAAAACTGTTTCTAACATACAATCTTATCGCTGTATATAGTATATATACTTTTTATCATTCTAAGAATTGTTCTAAAAAATAAACACGTTAATGTATTTATCATACATCTTAAGAGAATTAATTTTATTGTAGGTTTTTCTAGTTATCTTTATTATTATTTATATGAAAAATAGACACTTCGGCCAGTTGGAGGTTTTTATTTTCTTAACGTTTCGGCAAAAATATTTTGCCTTCGTCAGGAGAAGTAAATAAAAATAAAGCATTTGGCAAGGCGTTAAAAATTGTTCTGAGGTTGCAAGGGCATTCTCACGTTATTATTATTATTATTAGTTTTATATTTTTCGTTAAATTTGCATATCCTCTTCAATGTTTCAGGTAGCTGTATCTTCGTCATCAAAGAAGGTGTTTAGTGTGAAAGAATAGTAATTGTTCTTTCGTTTCGCTGAAAGGTTTTAAAAAATAATTCGAGATGATAACTATACCCATCTTTGGAATATATTTTAAACCAATACTCAGTATATTCTCTATTTACGACTTATCCATGGAGCCAGAAATTTTCATCTTGAATAGTCTGTTATTTTAATTCTCCTCATTAGGTGACTTCGTCGTAAGCTTTCTCAATATATATGGTGACACCTCTCCTTTTAAATATATATATGTCAGTTTTTCCAGAGTTTATAGAAACTTTTGTTTTATAAATATAATGAATTCTCAATGTGATATTTCAAATACTTTAGAAGTAATTAATTATGAAAAAATATATTGATTCCGTAAAAAAAATACATATTGATTATTCAGTGATTTTTTTCTCTCTAAGATATATTCATCTGGCTACACAGTGAGATAGGGCAACACTGTCGGGGCGGGGTTTCCCGCCAGAAATTTCCCGCCAATTTAGGCGAGGGTGTGGCCGTTGGAAATCAGGAGCTCTGTTGCCCAGTCGCTTCCGTCCACAATTTTGAAAATTTCTTGAAATCATCATCAATGTTTCTTGAGATTATATTATCATAATATGACGGGAAAACGCTAAGCCTTATGCACTTATATGCATATCTATCTCAATAGCAACGGCCAACGGAAAATAAGGTTAATCTTTATTTGTATCTATCAACTTTTTTTCTGTTCAAACTTCAACTCATAATTCAAACATCATTAGTCTGGTTCTCTTTATCAATGAATAAATCGAAATGATGATGATATTTAGCCTATAAACCCATCGTATAGCCACTTATACCTATAATATAGTCTCTTATATACGGTTGAACCTCCATGAGCTGATACTCACGCTAGTAAAGGCCTCTATAAATAGTTTTTAATCTCCAGAATTACCATTTTCACCAATTAGAGCCGCTCTCCAGTAAGAGGTCATTTTTCTAAAGAACACTATGGCAATGCAAATAGGTATTGTTCCTCAAAGAGAGGTTAATCGTTGAGTCCCGTCCTACCACGATTTCAAATAACAAAACAGCGCCTTTGCACTTTGTAAAAGTTTAAATATCCAAACGTATAAAACATTTAAGGCATTTTAAATATGAAATGTGATAAATCTGGTCTATCTTCTAGTATACAATTGTGTTATGCACTATATATATACTTTCTTAAAATACGTCGGATTGTGCGTATTCTTAATTTCGACGCATATATTGTATTTGAGTACCAATTTTTGTCGATACTGCTAAATTCCACCAGCAATCTGTCCATTTCTCTCACGTTGGCTACAACAAAGGGTCACACAAGGCAGTTTGGAAACTCAAAGATGGGTTTGTTTCTAATCAATATACTGGTAATAACAAAAATTGTGTATGGTTTAAAATATCCCAGAGTTTCTTTGTGCTAAGAAAGGTAATATTATGAGTTTGCTATATTACTAGATTGTGAATTTGTGTTTAAGATTGCGATATTATATTTACTTTAGGATTCTCAAGATTTTAGTAGATCATTTTAGAAATGAAAGGAATAAAAATGCTTATTGAACAAAGCCATTTCTTACGATAAAACTATAGCTCGAAAAAAATTAAGGTTTTCGAGAAATTGAGAGAAGTTCACCAATACTATTATTGCAAAGATAGATGTTACTGATGTAGCTTTAAAGATATATGCTTCAATTCTGTCTTTTCTCAGCCAAAAACTACCTTTATTTATTTATACAAGAGTGTCTTTTATTACTTTACTGCAGCATAAAACAATGCACATGTGACGAAAAAAAAAAAAGAATATATATTAATCAGATAAATATTAAAACTTTAATTAAAAAGGCATATATTAGATCAAAATATCATTTATTTTACCAATATTTCATTTGGCTGAACGCCAACCTTTATCAAGGTGTTATAACATTTTAAAGTGTGTCATAAAGTGTGTGATAAAGGTTGGCGTTCAGCCAACTGAAATATTGGTAAAATAAATTATATTTTGATCCAATATAGGTCTTTTTAATTAAAGTTTTATTTATGGATTGCTCTATTTTCAAAATATATTAAAACTTGTGTGTTCGAAGTTTTTTTTATATTTCCTTGAAAACTGTTTGTTAGGATAAAGACTGTGGAATTACTGGGAAGGAGATAGATGTGAGAGCTTATATATGAATACAATGGATGACGTGTAAAACTATTACGACAGCGCATAATATAATAATGTTATCCATAGTTAAAATACAAATTATGCAAATTTGATATGATTAATATAATTATATGAAGGGGGGAATAGGTAGACCAAGTAATAATTGGTTTGATAATCTAATAGAATGGTATCTGGAATCGGAGGATGCGAAATAATAAAGAGAATTGCTCTGAACAGGATGAAGTGGCGTTTCATGATAATGAAATCCGTATTAAAAATGGCCTTTGGTTTACCAACTTCATCAGCATGTAGCGAGTAGTTTAGAATATAGTTTATTTAAATAAACTGCTGGTTGAATAGGGGAATTCTTGTAAAACCGTCGTGGTTTGACTTGAGACAAAACATACTGTCCATGTTATAAATAGAGTATGGAACTCAAAATTTACCACTATTCTTTCTTTTCCTTTTAGCAAAACTATGGCTAAGAACCAAAGATAATGAAGACATATTTGCATATTGTCCATAGACAATATGATAAACCGTCTTTAAAACGTTCCTTTTTATAGGGTTTTATGGTTCAAACGTAAAAGAATAAACGAAAACCCTTTCTGAGAAATCACTCCAGTTAACCGGCTGAAGCCATTACACACGTAGCTAACTAGTTTATATCATTAAAAGAAACTTATTACAGACGGTTTGTCATTTTGCCTCATTCATATTAGCAAATTTGATTATTTTCAACAAAACCCATAAAGCTATTTTTCAACAAGAACCCCTAGTGAGAGAAAAATATATAGAATTATGATAGAAGTAAATAAAAGTGAGAAAAATTGGTACTCGATTTCTAAGTTGTAAACACCAAACTTTACTTTGATATCTATATACATATAAATAACTGGATACAAAATATTGTATAGCTTTGGCATTTAGTATGTTTTACAATAAGCATATTTGATTCAAACAGGTTTAGATAAGGTTCGTGAAAAATTTGGTTCAAGCTAAAAAACGAAATACTATTGACCTAATTTTATTTTCAAATTGCCAATAATTAATATAGTATATCTCTTTTTTTTCCAAAACGCCTATTCTTCAAAATTGATCCAATAATCCCTCCAAAAAACAGGTTTAATCATTAAAATATACAATTTAATAAATTTTTCCACCCAAAAGTTCAAGGTGAATTTGATTAAGCCTCCTAAACAAGTTATAATTCACAAGTTGAAACCCGAAATTGATTGAATGTCTTTAAAAAAAAGTCTTCGAGCCCACAAAATGCAAACAATTTTAGTTGTTAAGTCATCAGATGCTTCTATTCCGCCCCCTCTCCTGCAATTATTGTTATACGCACCCCAAGTCTCCCCTCTTCATCAAATTTGCATAGCTGGGGAAGATGCCTGTAAATGTAGCTTTCCTGTATAACAGCTTGCATTGAAAGGAAAGCCTACGTTTGTCTTCTAACATTTTTCTTTTTTTTTTTTTTTCGTCTTTCCAATTTGATTTTTGATGCACTTTGCTTCATTCACTCTCGGCTTTTATTTAATAAAGCCTCCTTTTAAAAGATTGGACTTTTTTTACCTTTTTTTTCTATTTGCGTTGTCTCTCTCTATATATTTAAATTGTGTTTTTCACTCTTACTTCTTTTATGTAACAAAGAAATGTCAGAGGTTTTCAAAAATATTACCACCTTTTAAAAATATATTTATTTTTTCATGTTATATCCTTCAAGGCGTGTATCATCGTGAAAAAAAGAGTAAAATTCTTGGTAAAATTTCTACCTATTATCTTCAACTTTTATTATTCACCTTTTTCTTAGCTGTAAAAAGTTATTTGAGAATATATACAAGAGTAAATCAGCAGAGTGACGAGAGAATAAAGGTTAAAGAGAAACAGTTACACAACTTTTACAGTTCCACTTATATTTTTATATGGATGTCATTGTACAGCTTATTTTCTGTTCTCGTAGGTTTTATTTAGTTATAAAATTAGCTCGGATAGGTCTGAGTCTCCGTTTGCTGAGAGCTGTAATTTAAGATATAATCCGAATGAGACATTTTTTTTTAATCTGTAATTTGACACCCTGGGGAAACCCTGCGATACCGCTAAAATGCAATACGAAACCCTGCGATACCGCTAAAATACAATAGGAAACCCTACGATACCGCTAAAATACAATAGGAAACCCTGCGATACCGCTAAAATACAATAGGAAACCCTGCGATACCGCTAAAATACAATAGTAAACCCTGCGATACCGCTAAAATACAATAGGAAACCCTGCGATACCGCTAAAATACAATAGGAAACCCTGCGATAAGAGCCTTTTATAATCGTGGATATTTCTGATGTCTTCTGGGAATGACTGTTCATCAATGGTGGAACTCAGTATCAACAAGTGAATTTTGGCTTAACGAAAGAAGTCGTTCAGGTGGGTATCAAATGGTCCCTTATGAGAGGTTCAAGATTATCAATTAGTGTACCAATATATGAACTCGGTGAGTGAAAATGCCAATTGAAAGTATAGCTTATTGAAATTTCCACATCTTTCTTTAGTTTATTAATTCTTGAGCAGGTCATGATCTCAAGAGGCGCTATGCTTCTCATCTTGATTTCTTCTTTTTATTTCTTTATGACTTCGCATCCAGTTCATATGTTCGATATATTTTGCTTCTTCCTTTTCTCTATCTTGGTCTCTTCCCTTTGTTTTTCAGTTTCCCATCCATTCCACCTGTTCAATTCTTCTCTTCATTTTCTATATCTTGATCTCTTCCCTTTTTATTCATAGCTTCCTATCCATTTCATCTATTCAATTCTTCTTCATTTTCCCTAGCTTGAGTTCTTCTATTTATCTCTTCATATCTTCCCATCTGGTCCATCTGTTAAATTCTTCTTCTTCATTTTCTCTATCTTAGCCTCTTTATTTCTTCATAGCTTCCCATCCATTTCATCTGTTCAATTTTTCTTATTCTCTCTCCTTTTCTCTAACTTTATCTTTATATATATGGGTGTTAGAATTCACATCTGACAAAGGGGCGAATGTTATTCACCGAACCGTTGTGTAAATAAAGATTTCCATTTGGCCGAGGTATTATAAATATAAATACACTGGCCATGCAGCATCCATCTACAACCTAAGGTTTGGTTACACAAATTAATCCTTGTGATAGTTTGAGCTGAAATTTGAGTCCTAAGTGAGTCTCGATTAATGTAAGTTGACTCTATAGGGATTAAAAAATGACAATAAATTCACGTTATTTTTTGTTTGGTAAAAATGGACATGTTGTGTTGAAGACAAGTATCACAATTCGAGAAGAGGAAAGGAAATGCGGTGAGGGGGGGTGGAGTGAGCTAATTGACAGTCGGGGAAAGGAACATAATTGAGGTGCTGAGCGAAGAAACAAGAGGGAAGAACTGAAAGAAATGCGTGCGCCAAAAACAGCCTAATTCCTTTAGTAATTGTTTCTCGGGCTAATGTAGTTTGTAGTGTTGGGGCACATCGATTGTCTTCATATCCTTGCCTTCTATTGTTGTACTCGACCCCTAGTAGACATTGTAGTGTTTTATTGTTGTTTTCTATATCTATCTATTGTTGATTGTAGTGTTTCCATTGTTGTACTCTATCTAGCGGAGATTGTAGTGCGTCATTCTTGTACTCTATCTAGAGGAGATTGTAGCGTTTTCATTGTTGTATTCTATATCTATCTATTGCTGATTGTAGTGTTTCCATTGTTGTACTCTATCTAGCGGAGATTTTAGTGTTTCCATTGTTGTACTCTATCTAGCGGAGATTGTAGTGTTTCCATTGTTGTACTTTATCTAGAGGGCATTGTGAGATTTCCATTATTGTATTTTATCTAGCGGAGATTGTGGAATTTCCATTGTTGTACTTTATCCAGCGGAGATTGCGGAATTTCCATTGTTGTACTCTATCTAGCGGGGATTGTGGTATTTCCATTGTTGTACTCTATCTAGCGGAGATTGTAGTGTTTCCATTGTTGTACTCTATCTAGCGGAGATTGTGGGATTTCCATTGTTATACTCTATCTAGCGGAGATTGTAGTGTTTCCATTGTTGTACTCTATCTAGCGGAGATTGTATTGTTTCCATTTTTGTACTCTATCTAGCGGAGATTGTAGTGTTTCCATTGTTGTACTTTATCTAGCGGAGATTGTAGGATTTCCATTGTTGTACTCTATCTAGCGGAGATTGTAGTGTTTCCATTGTTGTGCTCTATCTAGCGGAGATTGTATTGTTTCCATTGTTGTACTCTATCTAGCGGAGATTGTATTGTTTCCATTGTTGTACTCTATCTAGCGGAGATTGTAGTGTTTCCATTGTTGTACACTATCTAGTGGAGATTGTGGTAGTTTCAATGTTGTACTCTATCTAGCGGAGATTGTAGGATTTCCATTGTTGTACTCTATATCTATCTAACATAGGTTGTCGCGTTTCAGTTTTGTATGACCAAAGCCCGATACCATGATATACAGGAAGAATCAAACGTGGCAGCTAGAATCAAGGATATGATAAGATAGAACGTACGAAGTACTCAACTATTTTGGAGAATGATCGAGTTGAAAGTTATAAACACATTTTGAGATTCTAAAGAACAACGAAAAGAAAGTGTACTTACGCGAAACTAGAAAATATAAAAGATATGTGAAACACTTTGCCTAAGAAGAAATAACGAATTTTCTACAAATATTAATACAAACAATATTTTTCTCTGTAATTTATAGAAAATATATGTGTCTAATATTTATATATATAAACCGTTTTTCAAAAAAAAATTACGAAACAAAATATTTTTATATAAATATTAATAGATCAACAATTTTTCACAAAGATGTTATATACCAGTCTCCATAAACCTTTTTTCAAACTGTCCATTTGATTGTACACAAACAAAATCATTAAACATAAAATTAAGCGCCATATTTACACATTACTAGCTCAATATGTAATATATATTTTTTTAAAAATCCCTTTTTCTGTAATTTTCTTTACAAAACTCAATATTTTAGTGTTTTTTCCCCTGGAAACCAGTGTGTTTAAAGTCTTTCCTCGTTGTCTTTCAAATGAACGTACAAATGCCTCCGTGAAGACAACCTGACAGCCCCGGCAACGTGACCAGGCGTTCAACCAGCGCTAAACATCGCTAATAAATCCCAACCTCTTCCAAACGCCCCTTCACCCACACAAAAAAGATTAGCCACCTCAAGTAGAGAATAATTTAAAGCTGCTGTCAGTTGGATTGGGATTCGGCCTCACGGGAATCTACCATCTTCTGCAAACAAATATATCGTCTGCTTTTTTAACTTGTCGTTTGGTAGTTTTCATCAACAGCCAATCATGTGCGCTCAATCCGATCCTCGTTTGGTATAAACATTCTTATCGAGGATCTTCAAAAATATATATATATATATATTATATAATCTAAAATACAATTATTTTATTTTTTAAAAACATATTTTATTTTCATTCATTGACCATTATATATATTTGACCATAGATGCAAAACATACCACTTTTAATTATTATTGTTGTAAATAATGTATATTTAACCCTACCTATCTTTTATTCACGATTTATAGAATTCATTTAATAAATTCTATATTCCTGTGATAAAAATAATTTTATGTATATTTTTACTTCAAGGGATTCAAAATAAAAATCTGCTTGAAAGGTAAATAATTATCTTTACTTTTCCACGACTGCACCTCCTTTCAACAATCAAATACACAAAAAAAATTCTAATCATAATATATATATATATATAATTCGAAATTATCTATATATATATGCACAATGTAAAATAATCTCTTATAATAAAATGAAATAATAATATTTTGTTTAGTAATATTTAATAACAGCCAATCATATACGGTAAATTCAATGTTTGGTATTATATTTTCTGTTTTACACAAATTTATAATGTAATTTACAGAATAAAATAAGTATATCGTTTTCTTTCTTGTTGTTTGAAAGATTTTAACAATATCCTATCAGACGATATATATCTTTTCGTTTGGTATAAATATATTGTGATGATATCAAATATAAAAATATTTATATTTACATAACAGAAATGTTATTATCGTAAAGATAGAGGTTGCCTGGCCGACATTCATATTTCTATGAAAAATAGATACTTCGGCCAGTTAGAGTTTTTTTTATTAGAGTTTTTATTATAGAATAATTTTTAACGCCTTGCCAAATGCTTTATTTTTATTTACTTCTCCTGACGAAGACAAAAGAGTATATTTCAAGGCGAAAGTGTTGACTGTACATATTTCAAGCTACTATTTCTAATTACTATATGCAAAATTTGACATCGAACGTTTAATTTTTATGATTCCTAATGTTCAATTGTGTTAATTGTATATAATTTAAGATATACACGCAATTATCCTAATTGTGGATATGGCGTGTCTCTCCCAACTGTTAAATAAATAAGACAAAAGATTTTTGTCGAAACGTTGAGAAAAATAAAAAAACTCACCTGGCCGAAGTGTCTATTTTTTATAGAGATGTTATTAAACATATATATTTTGTCCTAACATACCAACAACCAAACACGTTTACTTTAATTCTTAGCATTTACTATAACTCTAAAATGTGGTAATTCCATGAATATACTTAACCGTTTTTAATAATAATATTTTATTTGTAAGTCTTCATTCGCTTCTTCTTCTTTCTTATCTCCACTAAATCATTCATGACTGGGTGAAGTAGAATGCGTCTGCCTTTGTCATCAAGACTGGGAGCACTACTTAGTGGCAGGCCGACTTAGCTCCAAAAAAAAAAAAAAAAAGGCCGCCTCTGACACGAGGAACAGACGCCATGTGCAGCCGCTCCTAACATGGAGTACAAACGCTGTATCCCTGGATCAGGAGCCCTTACAGGGTACTATCAGCCGGGCCAGCTGAGCCCAGGTTTTTTAGTGAGCTTGTTAGTGCTCCCCCTCCTCCTTTTTCATCCGGGCTTGGGACCGGCAAAGGCGGAGTGATGTTTTCATCCTAATAGTAAGAAATATTTGATGTAGGTGTTTAAAACAAAGGTCAGCAGTAACGTCATGACAACATTAAGAATAAAATGTTAAATATATCAATGTGCTCACTAATAGGTTTAGGCGTATACAGCAAGGATATTTTCTACGACACCTGTTTTTCTTGATCATTTTTGAAAATATTTATAAAAATAATTATATTTTATATTATACCATATTCGAAACTATTATAGACGCGTATGATTCTTTTTAAAAATAAACAATTTCTACTAAAAAAATCATACGTGTCTATAATAGTTTCGAATTTTGATAACAGATGGCGCGCTAATGCATCATTATACAATATATACACTCATGGACAAAATTTAAGAAAGTTTCGGGCAGTTGGCATTTCTTGCGCTCCAGGGGCCTGGGTTATCCTTATTTCTCTCACTTAAGAAAGTTGTACCTTTTAGCATGTACGAGCTCGTATATCTGGATTCAGATAAAACTCTGAAATACATTTGATACATAGTGACCATTATTAAAGACATACGAGATAACCAAGTGTGAACAAAATTGCCTCAGAAAACTGACAATTGGCGACAACAAAGAATTTTTACTTCCTTAAGTTTTGTCCATATGTGTATCTCGCCAGCTGAAGAGCGAGAGCTGTTATATGATACTAAACAAACTCATAGCGAAAGCTTTTGATCTCTTTATTATATTATATCGCCATTTATTCTTATTTACATATATAAGAGAATATATATGTATATATGGCAAAGAGAATATCTAATAGTATTTTCAACAATAACTCAACACCCACCATCCACATTTGTTGTTGATTTTTTTTTTCGATAAATGTTTATAGGCACACGCGATGTGAATACACAATAACGTTTTACAATACAATAATGTATTTGACAAAATACAAAGGGACAAAAAAGTAATTGTGTCACACCATTTAAAACTGTTTAACAAGACTAATTCAATAAATTTGACTACCATCAACAAAACAATAAGTAACAGATAGTAAACCACGAAGTAGTAATTGGCTGAGGGTAATTAATTACGGGAGTCTTCATCGCTGTGGACGAGATTAAAATTTTAATTTCCTCCCTATAATTGGACATTGATCAGTGTGTGACGTGGCTGTTGTTTTACCACGACACAACCACTCTGTTTATATACATCTTATATAGAAAAATGTATTCTTCTGACACTTCCCTTCTCTATCCCCTTACTGGGAATATTGGGAAGACCTGACTCATCGGTGGTAAACTCTTACCAGTTTAACCTATCAGACCGCTCTAATATAAACTCTTGTACAAAAGAAAGTGAAAAGTCTAATGTCGCAGAACGTCTCTTAGACACAGTGGCAATTTTGTTCACACTTGGTTATCTGGTGTAATAAAGGTTACTGTGTATCAAATATATTTCAGAGTTGTTATCTGAATCCCGATATTCATGCTAAAAGGTACAGCTTTCTTGTGCCGTGGAGATACAAGGTGTTGTTGTAACATCCACAATTGGGTTACACACAGTAACAATCGAGGCGTGTACAAGTTGTACCTTGGAAATACAAGGTGTTGTTGTAACACCTACAGCTTGGTACACATAGTAACATGGCTACAATCGAGGGAGTTTACAAGTTGTACCGTGGTGTTAGAAGGTGTTGTTGTGACTCCCACAATTGGGGTACACACGGTAACAATCGAGGAGTGTACAAGTTGTACCGTGGTGTTAGAAGGTGTTGTTGTGACACCCACAATTGGGGTACACACGGTAACAATCGAGGAGTTTACAAGTTGTACCGTGGTGTTAGAAGGTGTTGTTGTGACACCCACAATTGGGGTACACACGGTAACAATCGAGGAGTGTACAAGTTGTACCGTGGTGTTAGAAGGTGTTGTTGTGACACCCACAATTGGGGTACACACGGTAACAATCGAGGAGTGTACAAGTTGTACCGTGGTGTTAGAAGGTGTTGTTGTAACACCCACAATTGGGGTACACACGGTAACAATCGAGGAGTGTACAAGTTGTACCGTGTAGATACAAGGTGTTGTTGTAACACCCACAGCTTGGTACACATAGTAACATGGCTACAATCGAGGAGTGTACAAGTTGTGTCGTGGCGTTAGAAGGTGTTGTTGTAACACCTGCAATTGGGTTACACACGGTAGTAACAAGGGAGGTATGTACAAGTCGAAGCTGTTATAGAAACATTGCACGTAGACCCTCCACTTGTCCCGACCAATTATTTCCATTTTCAAATTAAGAATGCTCTCTGCCCTGTAATCGGCTGCGCCATTTGCGTGGTCTACTTCATTAGTGCGATCCATCGACCAATCGCTGTTTACAAACCACTGCCATCTATCGTCGCTATCGAGAATCAATCCAAAAATTCCCAAGTTAACAATGAGATCACGTACATTCTCTTTTGAAATTTAGGATTTAACTCCCTGTTTTCACAGAGAAAAAATCAAGATTATATTTATAATTGAAAATTTTATAAATGATTTTGTAGCCTATTTGAACTAATAAAACCATAATATTTGTCGTTATTATTTGTGGTTCAAATTAATTCCCATATCCATCCCTGTTCTTTCAATTACAAAAAATATACGACATATATATATGATACCCAGATTCCGCTTTTTTGGAAACAGAATATTTATATACATTCGTCGACAAAACTTAAAGAAGTTGTACCTTTCAACATGTATATCGGGATTCAGACAATAACTCTGAAAGATATTACAGTGACCTTTATTGAAGACACTCCAGATAACCAAGTGTGAGCAACATTACCTCTATTTCCAAAAAATAGTCCACCAGCGATATCAGAGACTTTCTACTTCATGAGTGTTGTCCATGAGTATGAATTACTATAATATTTTGTTTGATTTTTGCCGTGGCAAGAAAAATCAATCATCACCTAAGATTCATCTTATGTTTCTTATCATACTAAAATATAGTAAATATTTATCATACTAACGATAGAAAAATTTATATTATATGTGTAAAATCTTATTAAAAATATATTTTTTAATTAATTCAATTCAATTTTATATATGTAAAATACTTCTAATATCCTTGAAAAAAAAATATTCTATAATATAAAAAAATATTATAGAGCATAGTAGAAAAAATATATATATAAATACAATTTTCTGAAAAATATATTTTCACAGAAGATAAAAAAAAGAGCAACATCAATTTGGTTACAGTGCGGTAGACAAACCCAGTTAGCGAGGGACGGAAACAAATGTTTCCAGTTAATCAATGCATCCGACAGATTTTATGGGATCAAATATTGATTCTTAAAATCAAATAAAATTATAAAATCCCCCTTCAGGGCAGAATACAGCTATCCTCCCTTTCCACCATCCTTGTAACCAGCGGTTTCCGATTTCGTGGGCGTTCCACATTTTCATAATGCACTTATTTTTACATCGCCCAATTTGCATGGTTTGTTCTTTTCCTCTTTTTTTTTCCCTTACTCAGTACAGCTATATTCTTTTTTTTTTTTTTGTATTGTGAACTTTTTTCATCTTCGTCGAGATATCGATAAAATTGGAATTTCTTGGTGTTCGTTCTATAGTAGACAAATTGTGACGTTTCGTATTTACTAGAAAGCAAATATCTTTGTTCTTTGTTCTCAAACATGCAGATTGGACGAAGTATGTGTATGCATTCTTATGATTTCTTTGAAAAATGGTCGACCACAACACAAAAAAAAAAAATCTTTTCTTTTATTCTATTGAAGATTTTATTTAAAAATTATTTCAAGGAGAGACCAACAAATTCCCCCTTCTCTCTTTTTTTAAGGGAATTTATCTCTCACATGTGAGGAGGCACTTAGAACTTAATTTTGATTCCAAAAAAAAAAAAGTTTATCAATAAATAAATAAAAATCTTTGAAAGTAGATCAATGGACGAAGAAATAAAAGTGTTGGCGTAAATAGAGAGAAAGTTGCTTGAATGAAGAAGAAGAAAAGAAAATCTCCCAAACAACTGGGAAAAGAAATAAAAGAACAAGCAAGGCCCTAGCCAACGTCGCGTATTAATACAAAAGGAAAGTAGTCCGTAGAGAGAGAATCGTTTGGAAAAATCACCTGGACGACCCCCAGAGGGACTCTAGCAACTTTGGAGCTAGCCTAATAATTAAATCATAAACTGGATTCAATATTGAAGAATGGTCACACTGGATCGTCTGCAAATTGAATCTCAGACGATACTTTCGTAAATATACAAATAAGTTTTATAAATATAGGATAATCTATAATAAGAATAATATTTCTTTAAAAAAGAATATTATTTTGCTGATTTTTAAGTTGTTTTTCTTTTAATTTTGATATTTCGAAATCCAGAAGTTTTTTCTTCTTCTTGATTTATTCTGAGATTTTTGAAGTAAATCGCGCGTTACAGGTAAGTCTTTCATAATAAATGAGGGACCATCATATGGTTTGCATATATATATATAGTACACCAATACCTCGCTTTGCGTTTTTTTCGAAGTTGCGTCGCTGCTTAATTTTGACAGATTTTTACTGTGCGTCGTTAGATTTTCGAAGTTGCGTTGTTTTGGATTTGATTCTTTAATTTTTTTTCCATAAAATATGGCAACACCTTTGTTTTTGATTGCGCCTTCACATATTTTCACTTTGCGTTGTTTCAATTTGCGTCGTGTTTTTTTGGAACGTAACCCCGACGCAAAGCGAGGTATGGGTGTATTATCTTTTTACGGGAATAATAATTTTTTTTTAAAGAAATTGCCTTGACTCTCTAAACATCAAAATTAATTGACAAACCTTTTTTACAAAATAAGTTCGTAAAAAATGTTATTCTCGTGTATTTAGTGACAAGAGAATGTTATTTATTTATTCTCTTATAAGGTGATTATCCACCTTCGTAAAAATATTGGAATAAATGGTAAGTGTAAATGCAAAATGCAAAAAACCCTATTCAAATAATATTCAAATAAAGATTTTTTAAAATTAAAAATCTCTTTGCTAATTGTAAAATTTGAAGGTAAATAATTTCTTGACATTCTAAATAGAAATACACACACACACAAAAAAAAAACTTTATTAAGACACACAGGTCTTACAGAGGATTCTCCTTGGGGTTACAAGACGGAGAAATCCATGAAAGTGGGAAATATACAAAGGGGTAAAAATGAAAGATTATATACCTAAATAGAAATTCAGTTAAACCTGTCTATAGCGCCTCTCTCTCTCTATAGCGCCCAATTTTAAATACATAGTACGATGTGATTTACATTAAAAGTGACCTGTCTATAGTAGTACCCCCTCTCTATAGCACCCTATTTTGGTGAGTCCCAAGAGGGGGCGCTATAGACAGGTTTAACTGTATTCATCTCTTCATGTGTATTTTTAGACAGTACTGTCTGTGTACGATGTTCTTACTTTTGAAAAAATCTTTCTTTGCCTTAGGCTTCTGACATATTAAAAAGAGTATGTTTATGAACAAATATCCTATTTTTACTGTGAAACCTTGAAACACATTGAAGAAACAAGGCAAACTTTAGAGAATGGTAAGCGGTAAAAGGCTCCGAGGCATTTCCCCGCTGGACACTATCTCAACTTTTAAAAAAGATGTTAAATCCCCCCCCCCCCCCCTAGCCGTTATTTCCCAGAAGAAATAAATATATAAAAATACGTAAAAAGTCAAAATTTTTCAACTTGGAATATTTTTTTCATATTCTCAATATATAGAGGGATACCTTTTAAAATGACCTTTTCAGTGGCATAAACAACAAATTTCACTTGGACATTGATGAATTAATATATTTGGATTATTATTTCTTTTCATGAGAACTAAAATTTGTTTTTTAATTAAATAATCGACAAAATGTTTTCAAATAGAGTTATTTTTCGTGTTTTTCTCTCTCAATCATAAACATGAATCTCTCATGAACATACAACAGTCGAATTTGAGTAATTCGAAGACCAAGGGAACAAAATAAAATTCGAATTATCCAAAAATTCGAATTAAAAACGTAAATTATATTTATAGGAAATTCTAGGGACCAAGATAAATATTCCAATTAAAAACGATTATTCGAATTAAAGACGAATTATCAAAGTTCTACTATAATATTAAAGAATCTAATTGATCATTTAGAAAATATGATCACCTATTTAGTTTATTTTTTCGTAAAACTTTATAAAATATTATAATTTTAAAATGCATTGCGTAAAACTTACACAGATACTCAAACAAAATAACAACTCAGATAGAAACTGGCCGCAAATAAAGTCTTAGATATTTTTCCTATACCGAAAACTGAAATATTTTATTTCTATATTAATAAATGGTATATGTACATTTATTTTCATCCTTTTCAAGTCTTATCAGGAGTTAGATATCTCCAAAATTTTATAATTTTCCACCGATTTTTTTTCCTATTAGGCAATATTGTCGAAAGGAATTCAATCATTGAAACATAACTATGAGTCATCTATTGACCGTCACTGCTATCTAGTACTGACGAAGCCACAACACCAGCTTTGGAAAATTCAGAACGTCCTCTTGAAGACCATAGTTTTAGGTTATGATCAGTCCAGGTGGTCTTTAATTTCATGACATCCACAAGGGTTAAATCTTCTGAAATCGCTAAAGAGGTGTGTTAGCTGACAAAATAGCAATGTCAATTCTTTAGCCATGATATACACTCATGGACAAAACATAAGAAAGTTGTACCTTTTACCATGTATATCGGGATTCAGACAATAACTCTGAAAGATATTACAGTGACCTTTATTGAAGATATACGAGATAACCAAGTGTAAACAAAATTTCCTCTGTCTTCTTGAAAGAAAAAAAAAAAAAAACAGACGACCGGCTAGACATCAAAGACTTTCCACTTTCTTAAGTTTTGTCTATGAGTGTAGATAAGATTTTTTACGGAACAGAATCGATTAAAAAATGATTTTATAAGCCCGTCAAAAAACGCAAAACTACGTACTAATTTTTTGCGTTTGTCATTATGAGAGAGGTGGTTCAAATTTATGATATTAATTTCAATTAATCATTTATTTTTGTCGTTCTTCTATTTTCGCAAATTAATAAAATTTTGTGTTTACTAATCATCTTTTTTTCGTAATTAACTCGTAAAGGTGTTCACAAATATTTATATTTTACGCTAAAATTTGTATTTCCCCAAAAAAAATCAATTTACACATCCACCACTTCTTGTGCCTTTAAAAGTTTTTATTTTTAAAATCCGATTTACCAAAAAAAAATCAAAGTGCAAAAATGTTTTTCCCCCCAACTCAATTGAAAGACCATTACGAAGTACAAGAAAGGGGAAAAATGGATTGAAAAATAAATTTTACCACTCCAAGTAAAGAAAGAAGAAAAAGAAGGGTCAGAACTATTAGAGTTGTGATAACTGTTCAATCCTGGGGGGAGACTGCTGGACGTTTGGGGGCCCCTCACTCCACTTTACCTTTGGGTGGGGGAGAATGGCAGCGAGAAAACTGGATGAGGTAGAACGCATCACGGTTTTGTGTGTTATTCTTGGGAAGGGGTCATGCTAATCTTCTCTGTATCATTCCTATGGTAGCAGTTGTGACGATAAACAGGCGTGTAGTGAATGAGGTAGAACGCATCATGGCTTTGCTTGTCATCCTTGGGCAGGGGTCATGCTAATCTTCTCTGTATCCTTCCTATTGTAGCAGTTGTACCGACAAACAGGCATGTATTGTATGAGGTTAAGGGTTACACGGTTCTGCGTTTTATCCTAGGGCAGAGGCCATGCTAATCTTTTCTGAATCCTTCCAACTTAAGTACACTCTAGACAACACTTAAGGAAGTTGTACCATTCAGCATGTATATTGGTATTCAGACAATAACTCTGAAATATATTTTATACACAGTGATCTTTATCCAAGATACACGAGATAACCAAGTGTTAACAAAATTGACCGTCTCCTTAAACAAACAAACAAAAAAACAGACAACTGGCGACATCAAAGGCGTTCCATTTCCTTAAGTTTTGTTCAAGAGTGTAGCTGTACCGTCGAACAAGAGTGTACTAAATGAGGTAGATATAAGAGCTAGGTAGTTTTCAATACGAAAAAACATCCAAATTAGAGATAATGAGTAAGAAAATAATAACATGATAAATAATATATCAGACTAGGGTGTTAAAATTAACAGCTAAAACATCTAATGAAGCAAATGAAGGTTACAGATGGTTATCTTTAACTTTAGTAATAAATATCAATTCTCTCAATGTTGATTTTTCGTTTTTATTTCATAATGATAGTCATCTCAATAAATCACGGGAAGCTAACCAGGTAGGTGTTTGGTTTACACTTTTTGAAGACTTGAGACTACCTCTATCTCTCTCTTCACAATGACTAAACAAAGTGATCCTATGGAAGGTTCTTGGTAAATTAATGAATAAGAATTCGGAGCCAAAATAATCCCATTTATTTCTATACTAGACGAATGGCCCGGGCAATGCCCGGGGTTTACCCGAGTGCGAATATATTCTAAAAACGTTGACTTGGGTGGTCGCTATTAACAGGGTGGTCTGTATAGACAGGTGGATGTATCACACAGCTGATAACAGGGTTGTCTAGAGTGGTCGCTATAGACAGGGTGGTCTGTATAGACAGGTTTATGAGAGAGGCACAAACTTACAGGTTGTTGACGCCGCAATCCCCAGAGAGAGTGTTTTTGTTGCATCATGCTGTGACTCACACGACGACCCAAGGTCAACAGGGGTGGAGCAGCAAGCTTAAGCCTATCACCGTCTGGCGGCGCTGCTTGCGAGTTATATCTACAATTCTGCAAATAACTCTAAGGATATTCAAGATATTCAAGAAATTATTTTTCGAAAACCTTTCCGGGGATATACCTAATAATATCCCAGAATTTCATGGCGATTGGATGTATGGTTTTTGAATAACAGGGTTGTCTAGAGAGGGGCAGGGAGGACACGTGTTCCCTTGCAGCCAATGAGCGCGCATTCTATCCGTGAGCTTCAGACAAACAGACAGAATAAGGCAAATATATAAGTAGATTATCCTCAAGATAGGAAGATGAGGTAAAATTTTGAGGAAATTGCATTTTAAGAGAAAAATAACCAGTATGACTTAGTTTGTACGAAACTCAATAATAAAAAAAATTGCCTTGAAAATGTAAATTTGAATGATTAGCAACATAGCACTTTGTAAGTACACTTTAAATTAAAAATCGAAAGAATTTAAGACTAACTTTATTTAAGAGAAAAATAACCAGAATGACTTATAATTCTATATACAGTTACGAGCGTCATGCGTTCTTAATAATTTTTCATCTCTGTCACCGTTTGCTTTTTTTTTTTTTTTGGAATGGCGCTCTCCTATTGGTTGGCTACGATCACGCCACCATTGCGGGTCATTCGGCTAGTACAATATAATACAGCTCATGATTGTAAAACGACGTTTAACAAGTTTCACCGCAAATGTTTCTTTTGAACGAAAAATCGTAAATTATTTTAAGGAGAAATAACGACTATTTCTATCCTTAGGGATGAAATATTAAAGGATGAATTGTGAAGAGTAATGATGAACGGAAAAATAAAAGTTTCTAGTCCGTTTGTACGAAACTCAATAATCAAAAATTGCCTTGAAAATGCAAATATTAATGATTAGCAACATAGCATTTTGGAAGTACATTTCCAAAAAAAAAAAAAAAAGAAAGAATCTAAGATTCCATAACTGGAAAAATCTAAAGTAAGAGAAACTCTCTAGACCAAGTTAAATTTTATATCGACTTAACCCTAACAATGGAGAATAAAAAACTAAAACACCTGAAACATCAACAATCGCTCTCTAGACAATTACATATATGTAAAAAATCAAGCTAGTTTGACAATATGTAAATAAGATGAACATGTCAATATTGATGTTTATATATATACCAATAAATAATGATTTATTGTAAACCTTAGATTGCTCTTAGTGGGAGATATCTGAAAAGATCAGAAGCAATAAAACAGAATAAGTTGATATGGCGGTGGATTAAAGGATCACACACAAAGAGAAGGGTTGACCTTCGATGAGTCAGGCCTTTTAAAACATTTTATTTTCTAGAAATAAATATATATATATATATTTTGAAAACTTGGATAGATTTCCTCCAACCGTGAATAACTTCACGTAGGTAAACTGGGACTATGGATATATAATCCCGGCCGTCTGTCCCTATATACACGAAGAGGGGGGGGGATTCCCGAGGGAGGGTGGGGTCGCTAGCTCCACCCCCCCACCCCCACTGGCCAATCAGACCTTCCCATCGATCAAATACAACCGCCACGAATACGTGACTCCAGTACTAACTTGTGCTAACCCAATCCTACACCTTGACTAAACACTTGCCAAGACCTGTTGACCCCTAACAATCATTTTTTTTTTTTACACTTCTCTCAATGTGATCTTTTATTTCATTAAACGTTTCGAGAAATTTTCGAAATTTGACCATTTGGAACTCCTGATGTCCATCTTCTCTCTCTAAATCAATTCTCTTGATCACAATTCATATAATGTTCAAAGAGTTTTTAGAATTATTTTTATTTGTGACAAATTTGACTTTTCAATCTCTAACACAAGACTAACATTCAACACACTAGCATTCCATAACATAGATAAGAGGAATTAAGAAAAAGGCATCTCCTTATCGTGCAACTGAAAGTTGCTGATGGCTTGCGCCATCTATCGGAATAAATATCAACTATTCTCGTTGATTTTTAATTATTTCAGAATTGGCCAAATACCCATTCTTGATTAATCAAGAAAAGCTAACCACGAACGCGTTTTTCACATAGATAAGAGGGTTGACAATTTATATTATAAAGTTGCATTCGGAAAGATTATGGTTGTCTTGATTATCCTAATCATTTATAGATTCAAAATACGGTCGATCAAACAGGATCTTTCTCAATATCTATCGATTTCTACTCTACCTTATGTCCATATTGGCTCTTACACACTATACACGCTTGTTCGGCGGTACATATACTAAAATAGGAACGATACAGAGAAGATTAACATGGCCCCAGCGCAAGGATGACACGCAAAATCGCGAAGCGTTCCATATTGGCTCTTTATGGGCATTTTTGATTAGCCTTTAGCCTAAAGTTTCTTATTTATTGATATAAAAATACAAGCTTTCGGGTATTCTCTACCTCAAGTCATGGCTACAGACTAAAAGACAGAATGATATTATTTGCCTAACGATAATTTGTCATCATTGAGAGAGAGGGCTCTATAACAAATTCAATCAATATATTTCTTTGTCATATTTTTATGAATCTCTTTCACATATTGCTCTAAATCCTCTTTTTATAAATAACTAAGAGAAATCGAGATAATAATATGCAAATATTGAATATTCTAATGTTACTCTTTTGGGTATTTCTTATTTTAAATAGAAAAGATTCAAACAGCAATGGCGGCAGCCTTGCAGAAAATTGACTTAGACCCAGAGAAGCAGCTTTACACACCCAAGATAGTGGATATTGCTGCTGCTGTGATGGAGATGCATGGAGACATCTGAGACTCTTCTTTGGACACGACAGCAACAACAACAAAAGATTCAAAGTGTTTCTCCCTCCAAATTCATTTCACCATTATCATATGGTATTCTAGATTGGAAGGCTGGCCACGAGTCATCCTGAATTCCATGATCAGTTTCTAGAGGTGGTACTATGGCATGAAGATTGTCATCCCAAGATGTTCAAGATAGTCCTCCTTTGGGATCACATCTTCTTCTACTGTTGTCCTCATATTTGTCTAGTCGAATCTCAATTAGGAAGTTCCTTCGCAAAGTTCTATTTACTTTTTCAGTCTGTGTCATACTCTCATGGACAAAACTCAAGGAAGTTGTACCACTTGGAACAGTGTGAGTAGAACTCTTGGATTGGAACGCATTTTCAAGTTAGTTACAATGTCTAGTTGAATCTCACGTAGGCAGTTCCTTCGCAAAGTTCTATTTACTTTTTCAGTCTGTGTCATACTCTCATGGACAAAACTCAAGGAAGTTGTACCAGGCTGGAACAGTGTGAGTAGAACTCTTGGATTGGAACGCATTTTCAAGTTAGTTACAATGTCTAGTTTAATCTCACGTAGGCAGTTCCTTCGCAAAGTTCTATTTACTTTTTCAGTCTGTGTCATACTCTCATGGACAAAACTTAAGGAAGTTGTACCAGGTTGGAACAGTGTGAGTAGAACTCTTGGATTGGAACGCATTTTCAAGTTAGTTACAATGTCTAGTTGAATCTCACGTAGGCAGTTCCTTCGCAAAGTTCTATTTACTTTTTCAGTCTGTGTCATACTCTAATGGACAAAACATACCGAAGTTGTACCAGGCTGGAACTGTTTCAGTAGAACTCTCGATTGGAACACGCTCGGAATTGGATGTTTCTAAAAAGAAGTCGGTTTCTTATTAGTCCTTTCTTAAAGTCATATTTGTGGAACAGTAAATAAAGCAAGAGTGTACAGCTCTGGGTAGACTTAAATAATCGATCCATCCAAAGTGATCTGAAGCGATAGAAAGAAACGATACACATATTGATAAACCTCTGCAAGGTTTGGAAGAATAAAAAAACTGATCCTCAAATTCTCCTGACATGTCAGTCCAATTAGCAGGTACTGGAAGGCCGTCCATCACCCGGGGATATAAATACCCTGAGGGTGATAAAGAGCTCCCCCTCAACCCCATAAATTGGGTAGACCGTGTAGTGGCGCCAGGAAGACGTCCCGTCGCCACGTGCTACCCGACCTTGTCACTTCAGTCAACATGTCACCGGCGCCACATCACATCCAATCCTCTTCAGACTGTTGAACTACAGTATCACTGTATGAACACTCATATAAGTTGTACCAGGCTGAAACAATGTCAGTAGAACTCTCGAACGCGCTCGAAATTGGTTATTTTTTAAAAGAAGTCGGTTTTTTTTTTTTTTTTTTTTTTTGTCTTTTCATATAGTTCACCAAAGATAGTGGACATTGCGACTGCCCTGATAAAGATGCATGGGGACATCTGAGGCTCTTCATTAAACACGACAACAACTACAACGCTCATATCGGATCAAGTGAAAAGCGCATTCCAAAAAAACAACTCCAATTCAATTTTTGAGTAGTAAATACACTCATAGACAGAACTTAAGGAAATGTAAAGTCTTTCATATCGCCGGGCGTCTATCTTTATTTTTAAGGAGACAGAGGCAATTTCGTTCACACTTGGTTATCTCGTGTGTCTTCAATAAAGGTCACTGTGTTATCTTTCAAAGTTGTTGTCTTAATCCAGATATACATGCTAAAAGGTATAAATTCCTTACGTTTTGTCCATGAGTGTATGTTATAGGTATTCTGTTCTCCTTTTTATATACATATTTTTAAGGGAGAGGGTATTAAAAAGCATTCGACTCAACAAGAAAAAAAAAAAAAAGAAAAATATAAACAACTATAGAACCTTTACACATTTTTTAGAGATATAAAGAGAGGAAAATAAGTATTTATTAGCAGATTAATCCCTTGTAAATTGAAAACATCAGGCTCCAGAATTAAGTTTCTCTTTAAAAATTTTATTTCATATATCTAGTTTTCGGGTACTCCTACACGATAAACACTCGATATAATCATAATAATAATATAAATTATAATTATAAGGCGACATAACGTGTCTTCTATATATCAGAAATAGAAGCAATGAAACATGAATGTTTCTTTTCAAATATAATACAAACTTCTACTGTCCTTACTGCGATGAAAAAATAATATATAATATAATATAATGCGGCTTATGATTGTAGAACGACATTTAAAAATTATCCCGCATTATGTTTCTTTTGAACGAAAATTTGAAATTTATTTTAAGGAGAAATAACGATTATTTCTAACCTTAGGGATGAAGTATGAAAGAATAAATTGTGAAGAGTAATAATAAACGGAAAAATAAAGTGTCCAGGGATGGGAATCGAACCCACAGTGTTCCACTTATGGGCAGATGCCATGTCCACTAGGCTACCCCGGACATATTTTTTATCGTATATTCATCACAGTAAAGACACTTGATGTTTGTATTATATTTGAAAATAACCATTCGTGCTTTAATGCTTCTATTTCTCATACGCGAAATAATAATTTTATTAAGAAAAAGGCATCTCCTTATCGTGCAACTAAAAGTTGCTGATGGCTTGCGCCATCCATCGGAATAAATATCAACTATTCTCGTTGATTTTTAATTATTCCAGAATTGGCCAAATACCCATTCTTGATTAATAAAGAAAAGCTTATGAATGGGTATTTGGCCAATTCTGGAATAATTAAAAATCAACGAGAATAGTTTATATTTATTCCGATAGATGGCGCAAGCCATCAGCAACTTTCAGTTGCACGATAAGGAGATGCCTTTTTCTTAATTTATGCACCTCATCCCAGTACAATATCACATTTGTACTATTTTTTCACAATAATTTTATTATTTTATGTGTGTAGCGTGTGTTTTTTCTCCTGTAAAAGGTCTTTCATACCCGAGAAAGCTAGATATATGAATTAAAACTTTTAAAAACAAACTTATCCCTGGAGAAGCATAATGTTTTCAACATTAAATTTATACATCTATTAAAAGTAAATATACTGCTTATTCTTACTATTTATGTTTTTTATTTAATTATTATCCCTAGTAAACGTGGTACAGGCCATGATAATCATGGTGGATAGTTAGAGACTACTTTTACTGTAAGTGCACCACATGTCTACACATGTGAAAAGCAGTTCGGCTTTTGCACTTACAAATATGCCAGAGCCCCGTTTGGTTACTTGCACTCGCTGGTGGGGTTGGAATTTTGCAAGAATAGGGGACCATTGGAATCAATGCGGGATTCAATCCCGGGTCGTAGCGGTCAAATACCAATGGTTTAGACCATCCTTCCACCGACCCCCTTACTACTATTTATGTACTTTATACTAATTGTACTCTACGTATATATATGGGGGTCGGTGGAAGGATGTCTAAACCGTTGGTTTTCGACCGCTACGACCCGTGTTCGATTCCCACATTGGGCACTTTTTTTTTTCTGATTTAAAAAAATGCTCCAATGGCCCCCGATTCTTGCAAAAGTTCAACCCCACCAGCGAGTGCAAGTAACCAAACGGGGCTTTGTTACATTTTAAGTGCAAATTCGAACTGCTTTTCACATGTGTAGACATGTGGTGCACCTACAGTAAAAGCAGTCGCTAACTACCCACCATGATTATCATGGCCTGTACCAAGTGTACTAGGGATAAGCAAAAAAAAAAAAAAACCGTATATGTATCATACTTTATACTCACACATTTCGTAATATAGAAGATCAATATATTTTATAAGAGCCAAAAATGTATACGATATAAAATAAAATCACATTAAAATACAATACAAATTGCATTTTGTTTAAAGCCCCTCTTTCAAGTAACTATTAATATATCATAAAATATCTTATTAGTTAAATTGTTACCATATAATGAGGATTAATTCCTTGACATTCCAACCATATTTTAAATATTAGTATAGAATATAATTTTATCCAAAAGATTAATCCCTAGATATATTACAATTAGTTTGGACAATTAATTGGCGTCCTATTAATTCTTCAGAAAAAAAAAGAAGAGATTTCGTTTATAAAAACATGAGTTATTTCAAAAATAAAAGAGAAGATTAAAATGAAGGTAATTAATAATTGTATCTCACATAAACAGTAGTTAAAAACATAAATAATTCCTTCTCACAAGAGAGATTAAAATCCCACAGAGTTTCAAATTCTATGATTTGTCTTATTCTCTTGAGCTCCGCTTGACAAAAGGGATTAGCCTCTTTAATGAGCAGACGATAGCGGATCACCGCAAGCCTAATCCAGGCTTCTAATAGGATTACAGCGATACATTAATGGACTCCTACCCCTCTCCCCGAAAAATTACTTTTAATTAAAATTTTAAACAGACTAATTATAAAGGTCGTTACACTTCTGTTTCGAATTGTTTTGTTTTTCTTCCCAAGCGCAATTTAGGGGGATTAGTTTCAACAAAATGGCCGCTAGCTGTTAATGAACGTTGGTAGAAAGAATTGATTTAATCCTCTAGTGCGCGGGTTGAGTTTAATCTTTTCGTCTGGTTCTTTAAAATTGTCTTCTGCCTTAAAAAAAAATCGCCTGATTCTCGAAAATTTTCTTCTGCCTTTTTAATTTTTCTTTTGCTGCTTTTAAGAAGAAAAAAAGTATATAAAAATAGATTATTCTGAATATTAAAAATTAATCTTTAAAACGTAATAAAATATTTATTTATTAATAAAACGTTTTATTTTCTAAAAGGCTTGGATTACTTTTAAATATAGGACATTAAAATGATATAGTTTCATATATATACTCATGGACAAAACCTTTTTTTTTTTTTTTCAAGGAGACAGAGACAATTTTGTTCCCAATTGGTTATCTCGTGTATCTTCAATAAAGGTCACTGTAATATCTTTCAAAGTTATTGCCTGAATCCCGATATGCATGCCAAAAGCTACAACTTTTAAAAGTTTTGTTCATAAAGTATATATATATAATTTTTGAGATAAAAAGAGGTTAAAAAGGATGATGATTAAAACAGATTTGGAGAGTGTGATACGGATGATAAACTGATCAATGGGTAAGACAGAAGAAAAAAATAATGAAAGAACATTTTAAAATACGAATCTGGTGGAATATGTTGTTGTTTCTTATACCCTTGTGTAAATATCACATGAATTCCATGAGTTCATGCTCCTTGAGCTGTTTTATGATAAGCCACGTCCTCTCCCAAAGGTCCTGTTTAGTGCAAGCCAAAATGTGTTCTGGAGCTACAGGTGCCAAGATACATTTATGATGATCGGGAATGGAGAAGTATTGATTGGAAGATAAGAACGAAGCCTACTGTTGAAAATCATCAGAAAAAGGTGAGGTAGATGGGATATAAGATTAAAAGGAGATATATAAATAATACAAGTTTTTGATGGTAAAATTAAGATGGAAATAGAACGGAGGAAGACCTATGGACTGAATGACAAACTATAAAGAAATGAAGAAGAAAACTCAAGATAGACAATTTTTTTTTTTTTGACAATTTAAACAATTTTATTGATTCTTTTAATCAAATTTTACAAAGGAGGAAAAATAAAAGAGTAAAAGGGCATATAAAGTGTAGGGGAATATATATATATAGTTGTGTACAAATGTCTTCAGCAAGGAAGACTTCCCCACCTTGAGAGAGTCCTCCTCCAGACAAGGTCTTCTTGAACACTCCTTAGTTCCACGCCGAGGAAGTACCTATAGATGTGTGTCTTGGTAGACGCCAGGATGGTGTCATCGTCTAGGCCATGCCCGAAGACCCAGCCTTGCAGATCAGGGGGCCGTCCGATTATGGTTAATGCCTCCGGGAACACTCAAGATAGAGGATTGATTGGAAAACATTTTAATGACATCAGTATAAACAACACACACATACACTATGGATCATTTATATATGATAATTTTTAAAGTAATAATTATAATTCTTCTATTATATAACATTACTAGACGGGTGACCCGGGCTTCGCCCCGGATTGACCCGTGTGCATATCTACCCGAGTGATATATATTTAGATAAGATTTTTTTAAATAATTGTTTGTTATTAGCATTATCTATTTGTTTGCATCAGCATAATTTAATCTAATCTTTGATAGAGGGCGCTGTTCGTGAGCTAAGTAGAATAATTTGAATATATAGTTTTAATAATTAATTTATATATTTTTTAAAATAGCCTATCGTCTTCCCCGTATTTTTTACCTATGTATGGAAATTTTGGTTTGAATTAGTGAACTACTGCGAATTTGTATACCGGACATACAAACATACAAACATTGATTTTTATATATATATAGAAGATATATACATCTATTATATAATTATAAGACAATTCGCTGAGGTAAGGATTTATTTTAATTTAATTGCTTTCAATATAATTTAAAGAGACATTAACTATGTTGGAATCCAGGACCTGCTCAAAATAAAAAAAGACGAAAAAGATTTTTATGTGTATCTTATATAACATAATTACTCTTAATATGTTTTAGAGCAAGCGAGATAAAAATATTTTGTTTTTATCAATTATATATATAACATAAGAAATATATTTAAAATGTTTATCAAAAAATATATATATATCAATATATATATATCAAAACATATATATCAAAATACATTTTGATATTTTCAATACCAAAAGAGAATTTTAATTTTAAAAATGGAAAAATAATTTAAAAATGTATCGCTAGATGGCGGTACAAACCAGCCGCTATGTAAACAATGCGTGAGTCATAGAATAATATTTGAAGTTAGGTTTAAAATAGAGATTTTTGAAAAAATAAATATATAGTGATTATTAAAATGTGAAACAGCGTTTTGTTAATTGTTTCATTATCTTTTATCAAAGTATTATTTATATTTCAAAATAATATCACTAATTTTTTTTTTCGTTTTAAAGATAATATGAAAGTGAAATTTTCTTTGTCTTTATTTATATTTATCGTTTTTTATAATGTCCTTTAAAATTTTTGAAAATAATTTAGATAAACTCTTTATAAACAACGAAAATTATATATTTATAAACGCTTTAAAGAGAAATGTCAAAAATAAATAATGATTAAATATTTATTTTCAAGCTATATTTTCATATATTTAAAAAAAATAATTAATTGAATGAAAAATAATATTTAAAAAAAAAATACTATTTTAAAAGATTTTTTTTTCTACACAAAGAAAGTTCAATTAATTACAAAAACGGTTGATAGATGGCAGCAGGTTGGCGCCGCTTGACAAAAATATAGAATCGTTTGATTGATTTATTTAAAGTCTAGTTTATAGAGTTTTATTTCTAAACGCAACAAATTAATAAAAATATACAATGATAAACATAATTATATAATATATAATTCCAATAAGTCTCTCTCCAAAAAAAAAAAAAAAATCGAGAAAATAAAAAGTTATACAAGACATTTAAACCTGGAAACAAATTTTATTATTATTTTTTAAATTATAATTATATGTGTTTGGGAATAATTATAAAAATACACTTATCAATATAACTAACTAGTAAAAAATAATACAATACGGATGATCATAAATACGTATATAATACGTGTTTGTAGCTCTGGGGAAACCCCAGGACTATAGTAGAAAAGCTGAGACAATGGAACCTAATGGAGATCGTTTAAAACGACTTAAGGAATAAACAACATGTTTTGTAGAAAATGATAAAAATACATTTTATCAATATAAAATCTAGCAACACAATTTTAGAAACAAATGGAGCGACCACAAGTATCTAGAGGATAACCTAAAATTCGAACAAGAAGTAATTTTGATCTGGTCTACACTAAGGACATACACCAAAGATTCAACAAATTCTGCAGAATGTACTTAACTAAATAAGTGACTACTAATGTAATCAATTTGCATACTGATATGTAAATATGTATATATCCCTTTAAACTACTTTTTCTTTTTTTGTTTTTCATTCAAATGTATATATTTCACAAGCAAATATCCGATTTGTGGATATAGCGTGTACTCTGTAATTGTTGAATAAAATAAATAGAAAACACTAAGGTTTATAATTACAAAATTTTAATTTTCATTGATTCATAAAGTATACAGTAGAGAAATAAGGTACAAGACCAAATCAAAATGAATAAATAGATGTGATTTTGTTAACTTATTCTTCTAACCTATAATCCAAATTGTACCATATCATATACAGTAGAGGTTGATGTGTATGTATAGAACAACATTATCGGGTAACAATGCTTTTCTGACACTTACCTGCCCCGTTAGCACTCACTAGCGTGGTGCAAGCTGTACCTCAACAATAAACAAAAACTGCTTCTAGAGGCTTCCTGAAAAATATAGGAACAGGTATTTCAAAAACAAAGGGCGTCAGACCGTAATACTCTATGAGAATTTCACTCTTTTATGCTATTTTCTGACTGAAATGCTTTTATATAGACCTAGGAAATACCTGTTCCTTAATTTTTCAGAAAGCTTCTATAAACAGCTTTTTTCTTTATCGTTGAAATACAGCATGGGCCACGCTAATGAGGGCCAACAGGACACGTAAGCATTGTTATCCCATAATGCTATTCCATACATACTCATCACCCTCTACTGTAAAATCAAGAAACAGGTTTTTTTTTTACAACAACAACAAAAGCCTTTATTGAGGACCTCTCGTCCTATAAAGGATTCGCCAGTTTACAGAGTAATTGAAGAGAAGAGAACTAAGAATACAGAGAGAAACCTATAAGTAGTCGGTATAGTATAGTATTTTCTACACTGTGACTATATACAACAGCAGCAACAAGTCTTTTACTGGAATCAAAGTCCCATACAGGATTCGTCATTCTAATCCTGACATAGATTATTTGCATATAATTATTTACATCAATTAGATTATGTATATAGTCTCCCCTTCTCTTCAGCCGTCTTCCAAAATTTGAACAACGCAAAAGCTCCAGCTCTGCTTCTCACCACCTCATTCAACAGGAGCTCCAAAGAGAGTCCCTCAAGGCCTATAAGAAACAGGTATTTCAGAACAAAAAAGGGCGTGAGAAACGTAAGACAATATGAAAAAAAAATCCCTTTTCTGCTTGTAGATAAACGTAGTAAATTCTTACGGCCGATCTCTTGTGGTAAAAAAACTCTGCTATAACGTATGGTCCTAGAAAATCGCAGAATATTTTAGAGTTCTCCAGAGTTACTTCGATCAAGTCATATCATACCAGAAATACTGATGATGTGCCTCTTCAGGACCCTGGTAACTAGCTCTGTATGATCCCCAGATGGGAAATATGTAGATACACTCATAAACACAACTTAAGAAAGTGGAAAGTCTTTTTTTTTTTAAGAAGACATAGGCAATTTTGTGCACACTTAGTTATCTCGTGTCTTTTCAATAAAGGTCACTGCATATAAAATATCTTTCAGCGTTATTATCTGAATTCCTATATACATGTTAAAAAGTACAATTTCCTTAAGTTTTGCCCATGACTGTATGTATTTTATATGAAATCATTCATGTGTTGTTCTATTACTTAATTTTAGACATGCTATAAAGAAAAATTGCTGTTTGCCCAGGTTTTTCCTCAAATTTTTCCTCAAGTGCAATCAAAACTGTCTGAAAAACGCCGGGAATCCTCGGGATATGAGGAGATTTCAGGTAAGTTCCTTTTTTCTCAGGAGCTCACAATATAGATATTTTTAAAAATTCATTTTATTTAGGTAAGAGAGAAAGTTAGTCGCACACAATGTCTTTTTCTATGTGTAACGTTTGGTATGAAATTGGTTTAAAAACATTGACATTCCTGGACAAACCTAAAGTCTGTCTGTCAGTTCCTTCCTTATAAGAGATTCAACTGTATTCACAATAACTTGATAAAGAGAGGGAATTGTAACAAAAGACAAGCATACCGTGGCACAAAAATTTGCATACTCTAGAAATAATTATCAATTAGAATTATCAATTTGCATATCGTTATAGTGAAATATTGGATTTTTTTACTCATGTTTTATAAAGCAATACCACGTGAATAAGGTAAAGTCTTCATCAACCTAAGTTGCAATAACACTATTGCATATTAGTAAAAATTTCAATGATAATATGTAATAGTGTTATTATTAGTGTAATAGGTAGAAACCTTAAGTTTATGTCTATATAAAAATTTCAATTAAGATCGAATAAAGATTTTGTATATGCAAGTTTTTTATTAGTATCAGAGATTTAAAGAGTTTCAAAACATTCATTTGGTTTTTGCAGTTATTTACAGTACTTACATACACGCGCGCAATACAAATAGATGAAAGAGTTTAAAGAAAGGGCAACGGAGCCAAAAACGAAAGCCCCCATCCATCTAGTGAACTCGACGAAGAAAAATATTTCAAGGATATCTATTCCAAGACGTAACCCAAAAAACCACAAGGTTTAGAGAAGTGTGAAAAAAAAAAGGCGTTTAGGTACAGTAGCTATTCAAATGGGGCATGGTAATGAGTTTGATATTGATGAGCCCGCCTATCTGTGGGGCCCAGAGACCCTGGGGACAGCCCGCGGGACAAATTCAGCGCATTTAGCCACAACACAACTTTATCTCTCTACTTTAGGGTCCTCCTGGGATTGGGCCATCAATCTTGCCCAGGCCTGGGGCCCTTTAATTGCTGCGACTTCGGCGGCAGTTTACCGTCGTTGTTTGGTACCTATCTGTGCATCTTATTGATTCCAGAGTAGGATGGGTACCTTGTATCGTCTTGGTGGAATCTTGCTGTGTTCTGGGGATCTTCGATTCCCTATAGAATAGCCTTGATATAGTACGTGTTCGTTCTTCATGCAACCTTGGTGTATTACAGAGGGTTGAAAGGTCCTTTCTGTGCATTGCTTATTGGGCAAGAATCGCCTTTGTGTTAATTGTTGATTGGACAAGAATGGCTTTTGTGTTTATTTTTGATTGGGCACGAAGCGTCTTTGTGCATTATTGAATGCACAAGAATTGTCTTTTTTTTTTCACCTTGTTGGTTAGACAACAATTAGCTTACGCATTGTTAATTACATTATAATATCGTATTTGAATTACGCTGATTGGGCACGAAGCGTTTTTGTACATTATTGAATGCACAAGTATTGTCTTTTTCACCTTGCTGATTAGACAACAATTAGCTTGCGCATTGTTAATTACAATATAATGTCATATTGAATTACGCTGATTGGGCAAGAATCATGTCTGTGTTCATTGTTGATTGTTAAATAATTGTCTTTTTTCATTGTCAATTACGCTATGATGTATTTTTGCATTGTTGAGTTTAGCAAATACGCATGTTTACGGATTTTTATTAGGATAAACATTTTTTACGAGGTGCATATATATGCGTGTGCTGGTGATTGAGCCATAATTGTTTAGAGATTTTTGATTTTAAAGAAAAATTACCTTTGTGCATCATTGATTATTTTTTGTACAAGAATTACCTTTGCACATTTTTGATATGACAAAAATGTTTAATTCTGTGCATTATATATTAGAAACAAGAAGAGTGTTGTTGTTGAGATTGGAAACTATTCACCTCTGTGCATTTGTTGATTGACACCTAGTTTATTAGAAAAACCATTGTTGAGTTGATATTTAAGGCGAAAACGATATTTTCTTAGGATTCCGCGAAATCTTTGTCAAATATTTATTTCCCAATCAGAATTACTATTTAATGCCGTTTACAGTTGCAATGGTGTGGCCGATGTTATGCAATAAATTTCCATATTTACATATATATCTGCTATAATAGGGTTATTATAACATATTGGTGTATATATATTACCTTTCCGCAGTATAAAGATAATGCATTGAAAAGTGTATAATAAAACAAAAACTGTATTTTTTTAGAACAACATTAAACATATAGGTAAATTATTATCCTTAATTTCATGATTATTTAATTACATTAATCATAATTCTTACATAAAATAGAATGTAGATAAAAATTCCAATTTGTTCTTTTAAATTACTATGTAAATATAAATATCATCCTACAAAATTCTATTGAACTCCAAATATACTTCAAGTTTTGTGAAAAGTTAAAACAAAAGGAGATAAAAGTGTTCGTGATCAGGTCGACAAATTATGAAAATAATATGGAACTTGAAAAAAACCCGATAAATTGATATTTATTCCGATAGATGACGCAAAACATTAAGCTACGTTCTGTTACATCATCAGGAGATGTATTTTTTATTTTCAAAATTTTAAGTTTTGTTTCCCATAAAATGTAAGGTGATGTAACTTCGTTTTTTTTTTTTTTTTTTTCAATCCACACTTCTTTGTTTGTAATGTGCATGGGTTTGTAAGAATATTATACCACATCCCGGTCGAGTCAATTCAATTGAAAAGCGGAATAAAATTTGGGCAGAGGCACAAAATGTTCTCATAATCTAATTTCCTCCGGATTTGGCTAATTTTGTTAAGAATCCTCTTGTCTCTTTCTTTACTTTATTTTCTAGTAGTTCTTCGGGAGGTCTACTTCTTAAGCCTTTCTTGTTTCGACCTTTCCATTATCCTACATGCACATAGAATATACATATTCAAAAATAGTAATTATTCCATTTGAAAATGTATTAAGTATTTATCATCCCGAAGTGTGTTAGTATCACCCTCTCTCTTGTAATATCACATTGGTATTTTGGTCAAAATTGACTATCATTTCAATGGCTAAAATACCTTTTTTTCACCGTAATATTGTATCAATGGATTGTTTTATTGAATTATCAATGTACAGGTGAAAACCAAATATTTAAACCATGATAAACAGATTGATCTTTTTCTAATGTGTTAAAGCTGTCATTGTGGCTTATTCGTAAATCTGTGATAACGCGGTTTGCGCGATGATTTCCAGAAGAATTATTGCTTTTTCAAATGTATTTTTAAAGAGAACTTTTTACAATACATCCAGATGGCACAAGAACTTATAAAGCATGCAACATGGAACTAACACCTACTCACATATTCTCATGCCCAGCAATGGCCGCAGCCTTGCAGAAAATTGACTTAGACCCAGAGCAGCAGCTTTACACACCCAAGATAGTGGATATTGCTGCTGCTGTGATGGAGATGCATGGAGACATCTGAGACTATTCTTTGGAAACGACAACAACAACAAGAGAACTTTTTTCTGCTTATGTGTAAAAACAAGAATCTTCTAAATTACCTTGTTCAAAATAAATGATACAGTGTTATTATACCTTTTATTATTATCATACAAGGAATTCTTCCAAGTGCAATGCAATTTTTAAATATGACATCTCTAGTACTAATCTCTTCAAGTCTGCTTCTTATATTCGAGAAATTATCCTTTCGTTAAAGGTATCAGACATCTTTTTGTTGAGATTTTAATTCTTCATTTCTATATCATATTCTTTCGTAGATATCAAGTGACAGTTCTCCAAAAGATGTTCTAAAGACAATACCAGCCTACTTCCTTCACTTTCTCGACGATTTTTTAAAAGACGGTATCCGCCATTTAAATCGGTTGAGTATTATGGCTAGTTACAACATCGAAATTCCATTTCGCTAGAGAATGGCTCTTTTCAAATGATTGTTGGTTCATTATAACTAGGCCCATCGCCTATAGCTGGGAAACATGGAAGGTAATGTCTAGTTATCATGGTATTCTTGGTTGATAGGCAATGGTAAAATCCCATAGAAGTTTCTCTCAGCAAAGTCCAATATAGGACAAAGTTTGGGACTCTGTGCATTTCTGAACCTGGCAAAAAGCGTATCGACAAAGGATGGCTGAACTCGGCTGGTGGGGGGACCCCTGTGTCGTGCTGTTTCGCTGGAGGCAATCGGGGGACCCAATCTTTCCTGGACTCCCCCCGCTTGTCCTTTGGGACTTTCCCCCTACCTCTGACTCTCCCTCCCCCTCATTATCTAGTTCTTGGATCGATTCCCGAGGATTTTAAAATTTTTTAATCCAATAGCGCGCGGTATTTACTCGGCTGTAACACTGTCGTGGCGTGTAGCCACATTGTTTAGACGTCCTGTGTAATCCTGTTGGATACAGTTAATTCTTCTGCGGTTCCTACACCATTTATGGCTGCTTGGTCGACTTACAGACGCTGCTGGAAATATGCTGATAGGTTTTTAGACGAAAATTTCCCCTTTTTGTTGTCTATCTACATAATTCTATCTTCTTAGATATAGATTTCCCCCAGATATTTATTATTTATTTTAAACGCCAAAATTATTCAATTTTGCTCTCATTCGCAAATCATATTTACATACTATTTTTTATTCACCAAATTTCAATCACGGTATATGAAAATCTGGACACTTTGGTTGCTTTAACAAATTTATCTATATGAATATCACGGTTTAATTCTCCACTTGTCCAATTTTACTCTCTATATAGAAATAGAAATATTTTAGGTAATTATTTACATTGATAGTCCAGGACAGAGGGTCGTCGAAACGTCGGGTAAGAATAAAATAAATTTGCATAAATTAATAGTATCCCAATACACACACAAATATAGGGTTTTAGCAGACCTTCTAAGTTTTAACATCTTTACGTCATATTTCATTTATTTTATGATCAATGTCCTAATGTTCCTTATATTTTTACTGTGATGGGAAATATTTGGAAGAGCCTGGTTTCTGTAATCGGATCTACCTAGACTCCGCTAGGTCACGGTGTAGTTGTGCATTTATGATTCTGCAGTGACTCCAGATGATGTGTGTGTGACTCTACGGTTCTGCAGTGACTCTAGATTGGTACGTTTTGAAATAGGTTCTGGAGATATTCTAGATTATTACGGTATTCGTGTACATCTCAGTTTCTATAATCGATTCTGCAGCGATTCCAGATAATGTGTGTGCGCATCTACGGTTCTGCAGTGACTCTAGATTGGCGCGTTTGCATCTACCGTTCTGAAATAGGTTCTGCAGATATTCGAGATGATTATGGTATGCGTGTACATCTGAGTTTCTGTAATCGATTCTGCAACGACTTCAGACAATGGTTGTGTGTATCTGCGGTTACTGCAGATGATATGTATCTACAATTATGTAACAAGTTGAGCAGAGACTCCAGATGGAGTATATCTGCAATCATGTCTGCCCTGCCGAAACAAGAAAGGGTGTGCAGGTTGTCATCTCCACACAAGTCAGCGTGGACGGCCCGCTCATGGCCGTGTCCGACAACATGTTTGTCCACAACAACTCCAAACACGGCCGCCGGGCGAAACGACTCGACCCGACGGACGGTGAGTTTGACGCCTGTGAGTTTCCCGCCTCCACCCCTCCTCCTTACAGTACCTCCTCTTGTACGTCATCTTTTATCTCTTTTTGCCATGTTTTTATTGGTCTTATACCATTTTCTCTTATATATATCGAACTTGTAGGCAGTTGTCCTGGTCTTTTACCTTTTTGTTCGTATTGTTCTTTTACGTCACTTGTCTGCCCCTTGTAACTTTAGGTCTTGTATCCTCTTGTCTCTTTCGTGTATTGATCTTGTACAACGTTCTCTTTAATGTGTAGGCAGTTGTCCTGTTCTTTAACCTTTTTGTTCGTATTGTTCTTTTACGTCACTTGTCTGCCCCTTCGTAACTTTAGGTCTTGTATCCTCTTGTCCTTTCGTGTATTGATCTTGTACAACGTTCTCTTTATAAGTGTAGGCAGTTGTCCTGTTCTTCAACCTTTTTGTTCGTATTGTTCTTTTACGTCACTTGTCTGCCTCTTGTAACTTTAGGTCTTGTATCCTCTTGTCCTTTTCGTGTATTGATCTTGTACAACGTTCTCGTTAATGTGTAGGCAGTTGTCCTGTTCTTTAACCTTTTTGTTCGTATTGTTCTTTTACGTCACTTGTCTGCCCCTTGTAACTTTAGGTCTTGTATCCTCTTGTCCTTTTCGTGTATTGATCTTGTACAACGTTCTCTTTAATGTGTAGGCAGTTGTCCTGTTCTTTAACCTTTTTGTTCGTATTGTTCTTTTACGTCACTTGTCTGCCCCCTTGTAACTTTAGGTCTTGTATCCTCTTGTCCTTTTCGTGTATTGATCTTGTACAACGTTCTCTTTAATGTGTAGGCAGTTGTCCTGTTCTTTAACCTTTTTGTTCGTATTGTTCTTTTACGTCACTTGTCTGCCCCTTGTAACTTTAGGTCTTGTATCCTCTTGTCCTTTTCGTGTATTGATCTTGTACAACGTTCTCTTTATAAGTGTAGGCAGTTGTCCTGTTCTTTAACCTTTTTGTTCGTATTGTTCTTGTACGTCACTTGTCTGCCCCTTGTAACTTTAGGTCTTGTATCCTCTTGTCCTTTTCGTGTATTGATCTTGTACAACGTTCTCTTTAATGTGTAGGCAGTTGTCCTGTTCTTTAACCTTTTTGTTCGTATTGTTCTTTTACGTCACTTGTCTGCCTCTTGTAACTTTAGGTCTTGTATCCTCTTGTCCTTTTCGTGTATTGATCTTGTACAACGTTCTCTTTAATGTGTAGGCAGTTGTCCTGTTCTTTAACCTTTTTGTTCGTATTGTTCTTTTACGTCACTTGTCTGCCCCTTGTAACTTTAGGTCTTGTATCCTCTTGTCCTTTTCGTGTATTGATCTTGTACAACGTTCTCTTTATAAGTGTAGGCAGTTGTCCTGTTCTTTAACCTTTTTGTTCGTATTGTTCTTGTACGTCACTTGTCTGCCCCTTGTAACTTTAGGTCTTGTATCCTCTTGTCCTTTTCGTGTATTGATCTTGTACAACGTTCTCTTTATAAGTGTAGGCAGTTGTCCTGTTCTTTAACCTTTTTGTTCGTATTGTTTTTTTACGTCACTTGTCTGCCCCTTGTTTTTCAATAACTATTGATATTGTCTGCCAAGAGAATAAACCATAGATTCTGCAGGGATATTTCGTAGAATGTGATAAGATGAGAAAGAGGTTGAACTAGGAAACTTTATTTCATTTACATCATAACAAATGGTAATCAATCGGGCATTTTAAAATCACTACAATATCAAATTATTGAAAACTTTCAAATTCAAATTTAAATTATGCTACAGCACAAAATGTTTGTAAACTTTTATTTAAATACGACACAATAAAATGAGCGCAGTCATTTTATTTATTAACAACTTTTTAAATGTGTGTTTTTGGTATCAAATACGATAAATTCATTATATAAATTTGAATTAAAAAAGGGGTTTGAAATCTTGGTCGTTAAAACGATTCGGTCTTGAATACAATAAATCAAGAATAAACTGTACTTTATAATACAATATAATGCAGCTTATGATTGTAGAACGAAGTTTTGACAATTATACCGCAAATGTTTCTTTAAATTACTGTTCACAATTCATCCTATCATACTTCATCCCTAAGGTTAGAAATAATCGTTATTTCTCCTTAAAATAAATTTCGATTTTTCGTTCAAAAGAAACATTTGCGGGATAATTGTCAAAATTTTGTTCTACAATCTACTGTACGTAAATTGAACTTAATCAGGAGTTTTACCATAAACGTTTAACACAATCAATGAGGAAAATAATGAATAGACGTCTAGATAAATCAACAACAATTGTGAACAAGAATTATAAACTGGTGTAAATAGGGTACCTGCTATATTCCGTTAGTTTTCAGAACTTTACCATCCAACGAGACAGTCCCTTGTAGAAAATCGATTTTTTTATTCTTCAAACATATTTTCGTTGTTTTTTATCTTTAAAAAAAAAGGTATATAGTGTCTCTTATCACACGGGCAAACAATAGATCGCATTTTCCATCATAGGTTTGTAAAAAGCAATAAATATAAAACAGAAAAGGAAAAAAAAACGATAGAAGATGGGAAAGAAAAAAAAAGAATTTTTTTTTTCTTTCAAAAGATGGAAAAAGGTCCTTCTTCCCTCTTAAAACTTTTCATCATCTTTAACAAATCTTCGATCTAGAGGAAAGCCAAAATTACATGTTTTTCCCTAGAGGCTTTTGGTGGTCAAAATCGAATTTTTTGATATCGGAGAAATAATAACAATAAATAGTTCACATTGACAAATGTTGGGAGGTTGCCTGGGGCGAGGTTAGACCTCGGGGACCAGCCTGATTAATCCTGTACCCTTCTTCCATATTGACCTTTGCTAGGGTCCTCCAATGGTAGGATTTCCCCAGGGTATGGCCGTTTGCAATCTGTTCGGTGGATTAACATAATTTGATTAAATGCTTGGCACATTTTCTCTTGGAAGCGATCTCTGATTTTTTTTCAACCCCCACTTATATTTATTGAAATGTTACCAAAACTCTCGTGAAGAGATTTATCTATATGGCAGATCTAGATGTACTTATTGTGAAGGCAAGGATTCAAGCATGATTTAAGTATAGGGTCTTCTTCTTCTTCTTTCTTATCTCAAAGCCATAATAATCATGGTGGTAGTTAGCGACTGCTTTTACTGTAAGCGCACCACATGTCTACACATGTGAAAAGCAGTTCGACTTTGCACTTACAAATGTGCCAGAGCCCCGTTTGGTTACTTGCACTCGCTGGTGGGGTTGGACAGTATAGGACCTTAAGTATAGGTGAAACTTGTTGAATGCTTATTCCCCAGCACTATCTCTCTCGGTTCTTTCATAGGTTGAACCCTACTATAGAAGAGGAATCAAAGAGAATTGAAAAGTCGAACTGTGCTTCTAAACGTGTGAATATGAGACGTACATTATTACATAGGTGAACACGACTTACGCCTTTCCATATGTTTCTTGTTTTTCAGCCATTTTTAAAGTGTTGTTATTTAAAACAGGTTAATTACTCAGAAATATATCATAACTATAAGGATTAATAAACAATTGTTATTACACACACAAAAGTCTTTATTAAGACATATATAGACTTAAACATGGATTTACCACGGAGTATGCAAATAGGAAGAATAAAAGTAAAAGCTGATCACATTTAATGTGTTCATAATGATATTTATATATGGGAAAATTTAATAAACATATTGGTAAATCCTAGGATAATAATTCCCAACTTCCGAAGTCCTCAGTGCCGACCTGAATTAGAATCTTCCGAATAGTTTCATTATTCCATTATGGCTTAGGATTCTAGTTCAGTCTTCATGCTCTCTCGCCTATGTTCCAACCCAAGGTTTCCATAGATTGACCACCCTCTACTCAGTCTTCTATGATACATCTGACAAGCATTAAATCCCTATTTTACAATTGCTGTAGAAACCCTCTGTAAAGGACACCTAGACGCAGAGACAAAGTGTCCTTTAGAGAGAGAGGTGTCCTCTTACTGGAGAAAGCTGCTTATTAGTAAAAATGGTAATTTTGGATATGAAAACGAATCTTTGTAGATAGTTGTCTTCTCATGGAGGTTTAACTGTATTGTATCAGCAACTAGATGTACTTTCAAGAGAGGTTGTACTGTAAATTCTCCCAGTTTCAGAGCCCATCAAGCTACCCCCCCATCAAACAGTCCTACATGCTGCTGTAATGTGTACAGTACCCTCCGCCGCGTCACCCTGCATCAAAGCCATCAGTCCCAGCGAAGGCTGGACCAACGGAGGTTCCACAGTTATCATCATTGGTGACAACTTCTTCGACGGGCTCCAGGTCGTCTTCGGCACTATGCTGGTCTGGAGCGAGGTACGTTGGCACACAACACCTACGCGAGGATTGATACAGAGTTTCGATTTACTAGGATACGTAAATAACTAAGTGCATATATACATATTGATAGAAGGTAGATTGGTAGATATACACATTAGACAAACATCAATACAAAGAGAATATAACAACAAAACAAAAAACATGGAAATAGCATGCATCCATGGATAAGTTTCTTTTAAAAATCAGGAACTTCATGACTGCTAACCTTTGGATCGAAGACGTCAAATAATAGTGATAATAAGCAAAAGTAAAAACATCTTAGAAGAAATCACACAATAAAGTTATAAAAATGATAGTCCTTCAAAGGCAAACATTTCATGATGGAAAATAGGTTTTTTTCTTGATAATTCGAGCAAGGATTTTGGCCTTTTTTTTTTCTTTGAAAAATATAAATGTTGATATTTTTTCGACAGATCTCTAACCCAAGACAAAAAGATTATCCTCAAGAAAAAATAGCGATAAAGAGTAAATCCTTAGCGAAATATCCCTCGTTCTTCTGAATATACAACCATCCAGAAGCAAGGAGATAGTAAGGATAAAATTCTGAAGAAAGATTTCCAGTCTAACCAGTCAGAAATATCAACCTCAGAAATAAGAGAATGAATTAAGATCTGATATCCTAAGGCGAAAGGTATTCCATAAAGAACAAATAGCAAGAACAAGTCAAATCTTGTTGAAGACCTCTGAGCCACCGAAACGAGAAAAAATCTCAGAAGTCAGCAAAGTCTAAAAATTATAGAAATACCCTTCAAGCTTCCGAGATGGGAAGTCAAACTTGGAGAAGATTAAAGGAGATTAGAGAGGCACACCTCCAAGCCATAATCCACAGGATCAAGAAGCCAGCAAGAGTAAAGGAAGCACCATACGAGAAGAATGACAAACTGCCTCATTTAAAGACCTCAGAATTAAAAATAATAATTAGCGGTGTTAATTGGTATCTATTGTAAGGAGTTTGTTTTTTATACAAACTGCGGTTATATTGTCTCGCCCATTTCCATTTAGATTGGTGACAATTGTGGGATCTCTTTGTCTTTTTTATTGTCTTTGGCATTCCTCAATTACAGCGCACAATCTTTTTTTTACTACTCCATACATACCTTTAGCTTATAAGTATTTTCATTTTCTTTTTTGGTTTTATTTTTTCAGGTCAAAAGCACCAGAATGGTGTATTTACAATGACTTACTGTTGATAATTGAGATTGGTGTTTTCAATTATCTTAACCCCCCCCCTTCCCCTCACATACATTGAAAGCTAATGATACTAAATACAGAATAGAGATTTTTCACACAAAGCCTCGTCAGAGACAAAACTAAAGATTTAGTAGGTAAAGCGTGTGTGGATGGAAGTCGAATTTGAATA
>CP092864.1:11802191-11825317 GCA_030710605.1 Cordylochernes scorpioides
GCAAGTAACCAAACGGGGCTCTGGCACATTTGTAAGTGCAAAGTTTAACTGCTTTTCACATGTGTAGACATGTGATGCACTTACAGTAAAAGCAGTCACCTACTTCTACCCACCATGATTATCATGGCCTGTACCACGTGTACTAGGAATAAAAAAAAAAAACTGTATATTAACAATGCAGGTCCATATTAGGGGGTTAAAGAAACACCAGTCCAATCAGTTCAAATTTAGGATCATCATTAGCTTGGACTGACCTGAGTGGGAAGTACCGGGTGCGATAGAGCAAGGCCCCGAGGACCCACTGCACACTCTGGTCCTGGAGTTTGTCCAGGGAGGTGAGCTGTGGGGGTCCGTAGAGAGGGAATCCCAGTCCTGTATGGAGCACCTCCATCATCCAAGCTGACTTGAAACACTGCTGCTGCATGCGGCGTAGGTCGCTGCGTGGATAGAGCCCCCTCCTGAACCTAGCCAGCAATACTGACCAGGAGGTGGAGCAATATTCCTGAAATTCCATGTGGTGAATAGATAAGGCACAATTTGGATTATAAACACAAGGTAATAAGACCAAGACAAAAAAATAAAAATAAAATAATAATATTTTGTGTTTCTCAGATAAAAATCTTCTTCTTATCTGTTATCTTGTTTAAACACTTGATAACAGGAACTATTTAAAAACATGCTGTGGTAAAATTTCTCATTCAGTACTTTTGTCTGAAGATGGTAACAACGCTGTTACCGAAACGTCACACACTATTTATTTCTTTGGATTTGGTCTTATTACCTTGTGTTCATGTGGTGAATACTTTAAAAAAATACATCTGTACTCTACAAGAAAATAAGACAAATAAATTAATAGTGTGTGACATTTCTGTAATAACATTGTTACTGAAACATCGCACACTATTAATTTATTTGGATTAGGTCTTATTTTCTTGTAGCTCTAATCTGTTATCCAAATTGTGCTTTATCACATTTGTACTTTCTTAGACCATCCTGAATGGTTACATGGCTAATTTTCAATCTAGATTATAAACACAAAGTAATATGACTAAATATAAATAAATAAAGTGTGTGACGGTAACAGCATTGATAAATTTCTCATTCAGTACTTTTGTCTGATGATGGTAACAACGCTGTTACCGAAACATCACACACTATTTATTTATTTGGATTTGGTCATATTACCTTATGTTTATAATCTATAATCCAAATTGTGCTTTATCATTAATCTAGATCATGTAAGATCTGATTTTTGGGCTTTGTTTACTTTAGTAAAAAATGAGAAAAATAATTTTTTTCAAAGCAATTAGAAGTGAAGGTGTGAACTCAACTAAAATTCCTTTCACATAATTTAAAAACATGACAAACCAGTGAATCAACAGCACTTACCTTGGCTGCAGCGCCATAGTTCCTAGGCTGATAGGATCCACCAAGTCCCAGGGCATCATGCATGGTGTACCAAAACTCTGAGAAGCCGTAGAAATGGAGAGGGGACCGTGGTTTCACCAGATGAGGCACTAAGGAACTCAGTGCCTTACGGCAATCCTCCAGGTTACCTGTGCCCTTCAGGATCACTGTGGTGTTGTCGACAGAGTGGAGCCTCCTGTAGCCAGGGGGCAGGCAAGGTTCGGCTATCACAGACCCGTTGGTCACTTTCCTGTACAACAGACACTTCTTGTTGGCGCTATTCTACACCATACTCTGTTGTACCATGTGGCAGGCTGAGTTTGTAGCATTTTGTCCTTTAGGATGGCAAGACCACATCCAAGTAAATCTTCTTTCTTATCTCCACTCAATCATATTAGGGTATCAAACTTGTAAAACTTGAGACTTTTGATGGTGTCTTCTGTGGATGAGTATAGCTCATCAATGGATCAGTCAATACAGTCAATAATGTGTTTTGGGGTTGCAGGTTGAGAATTGCACTTAGTACATATTGGGGAAACCTTGCGACAATTCTGGAAAGTCCTTGTCCGTAGATGACTTGACTTAAATCTAGGTAAATAAGTTATTTGTGATATTGTGGTAACAGTTCCATTACCACATCTTCAGACAAAAGTATTGCAACTACTACAAAAGTACTACATTCAGTGTTTTTGTATGATAAAAACACTTATGAAAATGTCACACACTATTTATTTATTTTGAGATTTGGTCTTATTACCTTTTATTATTGAAGATTAATAAATTTGTCTTTCTATATTTGAGATGATTGCAATGAGAAATTACTTAAGATATACACCTATCCCCCGATTTACACGGCAGATACGTTCCTGAGAAAAACGTGTAAATTGAAAATTAAAAATTTTTTTAAATTAGAAATACAGACACAGTGTGCGTGTGCAGCAAGTCAGCACATAAGCTCGGGATTCCTCGTGAGATGTGTACACAGCGCATGTGTTCAATCACTGTAGCATTTGTATAGTGCGATAAAAAATAAAAAAACTTATTTGGAAAACTGTGTAAAAGCGAAAACGTGTAAAACAAGTACCGTGTAAGATTTCGTCAAACTTCACTTGTGAACTGACAGCTATTTGGAAAGCCCTTGATGTATGCCTGAACCAACCATCCCTGCATCAAGCAGAAGGAATCATAATATACAGCGACTCCAGATCCGCTTTAGAAGCAATTCAGAAGGGCAATACTAGAATCACGCAGAAAATACACTCATTACTTACCCAACTGGAAACATTGGAGAAGAACTGCATTCTACAATGGATTCCTGCCCATGTTGGGATCGAGGGTAATGAAATGGCAGATGAATTGGCAAAGGAAGCCAGAAAGCTGAGCCAAAGGAAAGAACAAATGTCAGTATTTGACGCTGATGCTTTGGCAAAATACAAGATAATTAAACAAAAAAATGAGAAAAGATCAAATATGTGAAATAAACTCTGAGAGAAAACTGACAAAAACTATAACAAGACTTAGAACAAAACACTATAAAGGAATGACAATACATCCAGATGGTACAAGAACTTATAAAGCGTGCAACAATTGTCCTGGTGTGGAACTAACACCTACTCACATATTCTCATGCCCAGCAATGGCCGCAGCCTTGCAGAAAATTGACTTAGACCCAGAGAAGCAGCTTTACACACCCAAGATAGTGGATATTGCTGCTGCTGTGATGGAGATGCATGGAGACATCTGAGACTCTTCTTTGGACACGACAACAACAACAACAAAAAAAAAGTGCAAAAATATTGTACTGGGAATAGGTTGATAAATTTAAAGAAAAAATCTAATTCTTGAATAATTAAAAACAACAATTAGTTGATAGTCATTCTAACACACAGATGGTAAATGAATTAAATAAGAGTGAATTATATATATATGTATATGAGAATGGTTTAACATGCATCTCATTTATTAATTAAAAAATTTACATTTTTGACAAGGAAATTTAGATCTAAATACATAAACATTTCTAGCTGATGAAGACTTTTAACAGAGAGTGGAACTCCGCCTTTGCCGGTCCCAAGCCTGGATGAAAAAGGAGGAGGGGGAGCAGTAACAAGCTCGCTAAAAGGCCTGGGCTCAGCTGGCCCAGCTGATAGTACCCTGTAAGGGCTCCTAATCCAGGGATACAGGATGAGCAGTGTTTGTACTCCATGTAGGAGCGGCTGCACATGGCGTCTGTTCCTCATGTCAGAGGCGGCCATTTCTTTTGGAGCTAAGTCGGCCTGCCACTGAGTAGTGCTTCCAGTCTTAATGACAAAGGCAGACACGTTCTACTTCACCCAGTCATGATGGTTGTCAAGTCTCAAGCTCTACAAGCTTGATACCCTGATATGATTGAGTGGAAATAAGAAAGAAGAACAGAGAGTGGTCAATTTTGAAATATTTTTTAAATACTGGGGTTCAACCTCTTTTAAAAAAAAATTCTTAGGGCCATTATTCCAGGTTTAAAATACCTCCACCCAGCTAGCTAGAACCATGGTACACTACTCACGAGATGGCGCCAGCAGTCAGGTTGGAGAGGTAGGTAGAGTGGGCCGTGTTGGCCCCTAGTCCGAGGTAGGTGGATACTGCCACCAGGTGGCGGTGGGTGGGATCGTGGTCACGGCAGCCCAGGTTGATCTCCACCACGGGGCTGGGCCCACTCTTATTGGCCACCTCATAGGCCACCTGGAGGGAGGCTCCGCCCAGTTCCAGTACACCCAGGGTGGGAGTAACCCCGCCTCCTGGAACTGCAACACTTGGATTATCTCATTGGCCAACTGGGGAGAAACCCAAAATTTCAAAGGACACTACCTCCAGACTGGCATTAACCTTATCTTCTTACAAACTACTCATTCTCAAATTATCATGTAGGCCAAGTGAAGTGAAGCACTTTCCAGTGATAGCGGCCTTTCCTCTCAGACCTGCCTTCTTGTCAGCCAATAGATGCCCCTCCCAGACCTGCCTTCTTAGACACATCATCTTGTCAGCCAATAGATGCCCCTCCCAGACCTGCCTTCTTAGACACATCATCTTGTCAGCCAATAGATGCCCCTCCCAGACCTGCCTTCTTAGACACACCATCTTGTCAGCCAATAGATGCCCCTCCCAGACCTTCCTTCTTAGACACACCATCTTGTCAGCCAATAGATGCCCCTCCCAGACCTGCCTTCTTAGACACACCATCTTGTCAGCCAATAGATGCCCCTCTCAGACCTGCCTTCTTAGACACATCATCTTGTCAGCCAATAGATGCCCCTCCCAGACCTGCCTTCTTAGACACATCATCTTGTCAGCCAATAGATGCCCCTCCCAGACCTGCCTTCTTAGACACACCATCTTGTCAGCCAATAGATGCCCCTCTCAGACCTGCCTTCTTAGACACATCATCTTGTCAGCCAATAGATGCCCCTCCCAGACCTGCCTTCTTAGACACATCATCTTGTCAGCCAATAGATGCCCCTCCCAGACCTGCCTTCTTAGACACATCATCTTGTCAGCCAATAGATGCCCCTCCCAGACCTGCCTTCTTAGACACACCATCTTGTCAGCCAATAGATGCCCCTCCCAGACCTGCCTTAGACGCACCATCTTGTCAGCCAATAGATGCCCCTCCCAGACCTGCCTTCTTAGACACACCATCTTGTCAGCCAATAGATGCCCCTCCCAGACCTGCCTTCTTAGACACATCATCTTGTCAGCCAATAGATGCCCCTCCCAGACCTGCCTTCTTAGACACATCATCTTGTCAGCCAATAGATGCCCAGACCTGCCTTCTTATATATAACTTTTAAACAATATCATTGGCCAACAGATGTCCACCCTGCCCAAAGACCTGAATCAATCCTTACTTATTGTTTCACATTACCCGTATGGAATACCTGGCCACCAAGAGTTGAGAGAAGGCAACCTACCAGCAGGATGGTCGTGGTTCAGCCGGCCCATGATGTAGTTGAGGGCCACCCAGAGGTACAGCCCCTCCTGCTCCCCTGAGATGATCTCCACATGCTCCGGGGAGAACAGGAAGGTGGAGTTGGCTGCAATGCCAGTTCGCACTGTGCCCAGGAGGGCTTCTTGCTGGCTGCACCATACATGAGGTCATTGAGGTCATCACAAACAAATACTTACAGAGTTCTATAGAAATGTTTATCACGACATACCACCTAAGGCACTGTATCTCTGTGATCCCAAATTGTATTAGTTCTGTATAAAGTTCTTTTTTTTTTTAATTTTGCAGAAAAGTTTGGGGAGGCAGTCAATCATAAGATGGGAGGTTTGACTATATTAATATATCCAACAATGGAACAATTAAATTGTAAATTAAAGCCACAAAGATAACAGAAGCAATTAGGTAAATTGGGTGTAGTTTCATAGAAGCAGCAGTGTGATGCCAACACATCTAACTAAAAAAAGTCACATCTAATTAAACTATACTTTATACAACCTCTTTATAATTTACCCAACTTTAATTCAACACTAGTTATTATATATATACAGTTAAACCTGTCTAAAGCGCTCCCTCTTGGGACTCACCAAAATAGGATGCTATAGAGAGGGGGTGCTATAGACAGGTCATTTTTAATGTAAATCGCATCGTACTACTATATAAAATCGGACGCTATAGAGAGGGAGGTGCTATTTAGAGGGGGCGCTATAGACGGGTTTCACTGTATCTATATTAATAAAATGGAAATTTCATAAGTGTTGTTCGCTAAAAACTTTCGTTACAATGCATCAATTTCGACCAAATTTTCAACATTTATGTAAAACGAGATGGAGCAGGTTTTGCTTAACATCAAAATATTTTTCCTAACATTAACATGCGTAACTTCGGTGTTATCGATTAAATACAAAAAAAATCAACAGAGTTAATTTTATTTATATATAAATACAAAAAAAAAATTCAACAGAGTTAATTTTTTTACATACTAGCTAATAATCTCAATCTAAAAAAATATTCAAAACAAGCAATTTTAAGATAACACCATATGTAAAACAGTAGGCCAAGAAAACAACAACGATATTACATCTTTCTCACATATTCACACACAATCTTGATTAATAATTAAAACTAATCTTTAACATTGTTTATTATACTTCATAATATATCATATTCGTTAGGCAAACTTTCACTCGGATAAAACCCGGGCGAAGCCGGGTACACATCCGCTAGTATATTATATAATTCAACACTCTTTAAATCCCCTAACCAAATTTACTCACTTAAATTGTTTACTCTAATTCAACTAAGAAAAAAAAAAAGAAGTTTCCTGATCATGCAACAAAAAGTTTCAGAAAACTTGGACTATCTGTGGGAATAAATACCAACTAACCATTGATTTCTCCAGAATATTGTTATTGTTATTGTTAATATTGTTCTCCAGAATATTGACCAAATACTTTTCTTGATTGATGTAGAGCTTTACACACCATTCCATTGGAGTGTAATCTTTACACAAGGGGATAAGGTAAGTATTAAATTATAGTCAGTGTTATATTAAAGGGGCATTATATATGATGTATTTTGGAAAAAAAGGGTGAAAAAACTTCACAAATGTGTATTTAAACAAAATATGGCACCAATTTTACCATAGTAATAGTGGAGCTGCAGAAACCAAACATAAGATTTGAATGAGAAGATGTACCTGGCTGGAAGGAGCCGCATGCCGGCAGTGGCAAGTATGAAGAGAGGAGTTTCTTGGTGTTTGGAAGCTGGGATGTGGACGGAAGCAAACTCCAGGAGTGGCTGGAGGTAGGCCAGGGCTTGTTTGGGACTCTGGCTGGACAGTCCTGGGACCACGGGGCTACTTACTTACTACAGCACTGGTGCTGTCATGGTCTGGTACTACATGGGGAGAATGTCTGAATAAAGAGTTTTAAAATGTACATGTGTGTGTAGACATGTGTTGTACTTACAGTACAAGCTGTCACAACCCTCTACCCAACATGGCCTTTTATTACAATGGTAGACATGTGGTGTACTTGCAGTACAAGCTGTCACAACCCTCTACCCAACATGGCCTTTTATTACAATGGTAGACATGTGGTGTACTTGCAGTACAAGCAGTCATAACCCTCTACCCACCATGGCCTGGTACTACATGTGTAGACATGTGGTGTACTTACAGTAAAGCTGTCATAACCCTCTACATACCATGGCCTGGTAATATATGGGTAGACATGTGGTGTACTTACAGTAAAGCTGTCATAACCCTCTACTACCATGGCCTGGTAATATATGGGTAGACATGTGGTGTACTTACAGTAAAGCTGTCATAACCCTCTACATACCATGGCCTGGTAATATATGGGTAGACATGTGGTGTACTTACAGTAAAGCTGTCATAACCCTCTACATACCATGGCCTGGTAATATATGGGTAGACATGTGGTGTACTTACAGTAAAGCTGTCATAACCCTCTACATACCATGGCCTGGTAATATATGGGTAGACATGTGTGTAGTGTACACAATTCCCTACCATTAATATCTTGGAAAAGATACATTATTTGTATTAAGATATACATATATCCTAAACAAGAGAAGAGAGACAAAGAGAGAGAATGTCTGACCAGGCTCAATCTTCTTGACCAGTGGCTTGCCCAGGGGGTCCTGGAGTTGTCGGATGCGGAGCAGGTCCGTAGGTTCCCCAGAGTGGGGCTGCCAGGTGTAGAGGTAGACCCTGGACCCACTACTACCGGCATCCACCAGGACTGCATAGTCCCCTTCTAGCTGCTGTTGGGATCCTCCTGCACCAACATCTTTGGTCTACACACTTACAGTCCACACATATTGTCACATAAAGTTTCAAACTTCCAGAGACCTAGGAACAAAAATGTGCCCTAGGTTGTGGTGGTGAAGGTGCAAGGAGACCATGCTAGTGTCTATAGACCAGCATTGATTTTCACTGGTCCCCCTCCCATTTAGATTTTGATGAGAGAGTTTTCTTTCCTACAATCAATTTCCGGTCAGTACAATTTTCATCGTGGTTCGGTGGAAGGGTCGTCTAAACCATTGGTTTCGATGGCTACGACCTGGGATCGAATCTTGCATTGGAAACCTTTTTTCTGATTGAAAAAAAAAAAAAAATGCTCCAATGGTACCCGATTCTTGCAAAAGTCTAACCCCACCAGCAAGTGCAAGTAACCAAACGGAGCTCTGGCACATTTGTAAGTACAAAAGTCTAACTGCTTTTCACATGTGTAGACATATGGTGCACTTACAATAAAAGCAGTCGTCAACTTCTACCCACCATGCTTAACATGGCCTGTACCTCGTGTTGTAGGGATAATAATTAAAAATATATATATTTCATCTATATTTGTTTCCCATTATTGGTCTAGCCACACTTTGGTAGAGATTAAAGAGATTTCACTAATCTTTTTTAAACCACACAAAATCAAAATTGTCCTGGAATGACAAGGGCCATAGTAACTCATGGCCTTCAGAGATGAACTTTGTGATTTTTGTGATGTTCTGGTAAAAGAAAATAAGACCTAATCCAAATAATTTATTAGGATTAGAATATTAGAATTATTTGGATTAGGTCTTATTTTCTTTTATTATAATCTATAATCCAAATTGTGCTTTATCATCAGTGATGTTCTGGTTTTGTCATTGATCCTAAAGAGCGGAGATGGTCAGTCAATATAATTGGTACAAATAGTTTAAAATATTTTACCAGGCATATTTTTCTCTCCCATAACAAACAGAGCTCTAACTCCTTGAATCATTGTCTCAGCTATACAATGGTATATTTTTAAAAACTCTTCAAAAAATGGTCATAATAGTGGTCTACTGCAAGCCACACAATGAGTTACATAATGCCATTTATAATACAATATAATATAAAGCGGCCTGTGATTGCAAAACGACATTTGAAATTCTATCCCGCATGTGTTTCTTTTCAACGAAAATTCTAAATTTATTTCAAGGAGAAATAACGATTATTTCTAACCTTTTGGATGAGGTATGAAAGGGTGATTTGTGAAGAGTAATGATAAACGGAAAAATAAAAGTGTCCAGGGGTCCAATTTTTGTTTAAAAGAAACACATGCGGGATAATATTTCAAATGTCATTTTGCAATAATGCCATTTATTATATTCCTATAGTACACACCTGAAAGGTAGGGCTGGGTGTTGGAGTGGAGGAAAGACACCAGGCCCACGAGAAAGACGAGGAGTCCCACCGCCAAAGTACCAAGTCCCAGAGGAAGTCGGAAGACTCTCAGAGGCCTCTGGCAAGAGAAGTGTCTGGAGCAGCCAATGTGGTTCAATATGATGACATCACAATTACAGAATAGGACAAATGTGTTATAAGATACACAATTAGGATTATAGATTAGATGCACATGGTGATAATACCAAATCTTTATACAGTGGACCCTCGGTTTGCGAGCACAATCCGTTCCAGTTCCAGAGCCATGCTCGTACTCCAAAACGCTCGTAGTGCGAAACTAATTTCTTATTTTTAATAATTGAAACTCGGGCAATTCTTCTTGCTAGAACAATTTTGCAGCAAAATTTTGCTCGTAGAGAAAAGCTCGTACTCCAAGGTGCTCGTAAACCGAGGGTCCACTGTACGAATGAATTGTGTGTGACCATCTCGGTAACAGCGTTGTTATCTAAACATCATACACTATTAAATTATTTAGATTAGGTCTTATTTTCTTGTATCTATAATCTATAATCCAAATTGTGCTTTTTTCATTTTTGAAGTTGTACCTTTTAGCATGTATATCAGAATTCAGACAATAACTTTGAAAGATATTACAGTGACCTTTATTGAAGACACATGAGATAACAAAGTGTGAACAAAATTGTCTCTGTCTCCTTCAAAAAATAGATGAAGGGCAACATCAAACTCTTTCCACTTCCTTAAGAGCTGTCCCTGAGTGTATAGATAGATAGTAAATGATGGCTAGAGTGAACCCAACATTTTCTTTAATGATGTTTTACTGTAATTACAGTTGAACTTTGCTAAAACAACATTTAGATTTGATTGATTCTATGTTTAGTTTCAACTTGACGCCTCTCAATAATTCAAATAATTTTTTTTAATTAAGAAATCTGAGCATTAATTTACAAAATTAAAAAAAAAAGTTAAATGCAGATGAAGAATCAATTAAATAGAGGATATTTATATAGAAAAGAGATAAATGGTGCAATTAAATTAAAGAACACAGATGTTGGGGCCATGCAATCCTTCAGCACCTGGAGAGTCATCAGCTGTTCTGGCAGGGTACAACATTTTCCCCACAAGCAAATTTTAGAATGACTTTCTTCGGTAAATTTTCAGTATTATTCAATCCCTCACAATCACATGCTCTTTTAAAAATAATTATTATCCCTAGTACACGTAGTACAAGCCATGTAATCATGGTGGGTAGAAGTTGGTGACTGCTTTTACTGTGAGTGCACCACATCTCTTTTTATACATGTGAAAAGCAGTATGACTTTTTCACTTACAAGTATGCCCCAGGGTTGAACTTTTTCAAGAATCGGGGGCCATTGGAGCATTTTTTTAATTAGAAAAAAATTGCCCAATTGCGGAATTCAATTACAGAGGTTGTAGAGGTTAAAAACCAAAGGTTTAGACCCCTTGTGTCCGACCCCCCCCCCCCCCCACAATTACACTAAGATGTCCGACCTTCCCCCCCCCCCCCCACAATTACACTAAGATGTCCGACCCCCCCCCCCACAATTACACTAAGATGTCCGACCCCCCCCCCCCCCACAATTACACTAAGATGTCCGACCCCCCCTCCACAATTACACTAAGATGTCCGACCCCCCCCACGATTACACTAAGATGTCCGACCCCTCCCCACAATTACACTAAGATAATACTCAGCATCTATCTGAAAAATCAATATAAAGACTGAGACTTGACACAAAAAAAAACTAACCTGAAAAATAGAAGCCCACTGATTTCTAACCCCTTAGATCCTTTGGATTCTCTCTCTCTCTCTTCAGAAAGCTGTGGACCAAAATCCAAACCAAATCAATTCAAGTAGATATGTACCTATTCAACAAATGCAGATATAAAAGTGTCACCAAACTGTGAATGTAGAGGTTGACAAATCACCAAACACATCTCCAGAGAATGACACAAACCTCTATTACTTTGAAGCTGAATTCTAATTGGCATTGTGTCACACATTAAATAAATATCTTTCATCCCTATTCCTGTCATTTAATACAGTAAAATACCTCCAATATCTCCAAGCTCAAAACTGGCAGCCATACAAGACCGCTCCTCTTCCAGGAAGGTGTCAAGACCTTCCCACAAAGTACCATCTGCATGACCAGAGAGGTCTCACCAGACCACCTCTTGGAATACATGGGAGTCTCAAGAAAGGACCTGTATTCCAACACTGCTAGGATTGTAATTTTGATCAATGATTATAGTCTCCATGACTTTGTATAATTATACAATGGGATTATAAAGACAAGGTAATAAGACCAAATCCAAATAAATAAATAGTGGGTGACATTTCGGTAACAGCGTTATTACCATCTTCAGATTCAGACAACGCTGTTACCGAAACGTCACACAATATTTATTTGGATTTGGTCTTATTACCTTGTGTTTAGAATCTATAATCCAAATTGTGCCTTATCAATGGGATAATAATAATAAAAAAATAAAAAACACAAAAATCTCTCTATAAAGGACAACATCTAATTGTAGAGCTAAAGTGCCCTTTAGGGATTCGTGTATTTTTACTGTAGAGTTGCTATATAAGAGAATACTTCCATAAAGGTTCCACTATACTAGAATGAGGCAAAAAATATACATTTTACTGTATTTAAATCAACAACAAAAAGCTTTATTAAGACCTTTTAGTCTTATACAGATTCATCAAGCAGAAATGTAGGATACATGCATGCGAAAAGTAATAGTACCTTAATGGTATTATGATATTTATATACAGGAAAAATTATCTGTACTCTTCTTCTTCTTCTTTCTTATCTCCACTCAATCATTTTAGGGTGTCAAACTTGTAAAGCTTGAGACTTTTGATGGTGTCTGCTGGGGTTGAGTAGAGCTCATCAATGGATGAGTCAATACAGTCAATAATGTGGTTTGGGGTTGCAGGTTGTAGTACATAGTGGGAAAACCTTGCAACCATTCTGGAAAGTGATTGTCCGTAGATGACCAGACTTAAGTCTGGAAATCAAAGACTGTTGTTAATCTGTACTTAAATCACTTCAGTAGGCATCCCTTAATTCTCATTATTTATTTTAAAATACTTAGCACATTTGTGAGGTAGTCACACACACACACACACAAATTAAATTTATATAAAAATTTTAAATATAAACTTTCCATATTAATTTGGGAGGTGCTCTTTTATTATGGATACTGGTTTATAAATGGATGATAAGCTGACACCCCAAAAACTACATAAAAATTTCCAATCAAGTAGTAAAAATAATTATTTGAAAAAAAAAAGAAAGAAAAGAAAAATAGATATTCTGGAAGGTAAATCATTTTGGTTTTCATTTTTATAACTCAAATACCCCATCAGCAAGCATCCAAACGGGGCTCTGGCACATTTGTAAGTGCAAAAGTTGAACTGCTTTTCACATGTGTAGGCATGTGGTGCACTTACAGTAAAAGCAGTCGCCTTCTTCTACCCACCATGATTAGCATGGCCTGTACCACGTGTACTAAGGATAAGCAAAAAAAAAAAAAAACCTCAAATACATTTCATGATTTTAAAAAAAATCCTTCCAGTATACATTTTACCATTTGAACTTCACTAATAGTTTATCTTTTCCTTTTGTAGTCTTATTATTTTTATACATTTTACAAAAAAAAAAAAAATACAAAATTGAATCTTTTTCTCACTCTTGCTTTTTCTCTAAAATCCATCTCAGATAAATGTGTCATCAATAAGAAGAAGTGAGGTGCTACAAATTTGGGTCGTACATATCTAAATGTGAAATCAATGCCAGGTTATATTGATGAGGGAACTGCTAGGGTCTGGTGTGTTAGCTAACTGGATTGATGTTGGAGGGAAATGTTACTTGACACAAAGTTAAATGGTATAAATTGGTATGTGTGAATGGCATATAAAAAAAAAATAGGAAAAGGCATATCCTGATCATGGAACTATGGGTTACTGATGGCTTGTCTCATCCATTGAATTAATGATAAGGCACAATTTGGATTATAGATTATAAACACAAGGTAATAAGACAAAATCCAAATAAATAATTAATGTGTGACATTTCAGTAACAGCGTTGTTACCCTCTTCAGACCAAAGTACTGAGAAAAGTTTTTTTTTTGCTTATCCCTATTACACATGGGTACAGGCCATGATAATCATGGTGGGTAGAAATAGGAGACTGCTTTTAACTGTAAGTGCACCACATGTCCACACATGTGAAAAGCAGTTTGACCTTGCACTTACAAATGTGCCAGAGCCCCGACTACTACCATTCAGTACTTTTGTCTGAAGATGATAACAATGCTATTACCGAAACGTCACACACTTTTTATTTGGATTTGATCTAATTACCATGTCTTTATAATCTAAAATTCAAATTGTGCCTTATCACCCCTATATGAACATTTAAAAAATATAATAACAACTTACCTTGCCATGAAGAAAGGGAAAATGGGGGAAAGTTAAAAAAAAAAAAAAAGGAGGGAAGAGGGAAAGGAGGAAATATATTTCTTGAATATCAAATCTTCATGATAAGTTCTAAATAAACACACAGCAACATCAACATTAATAATGACTACAAAAATAAGTATTATTGAGAAAATTAAGTCTTCAAACCTAATTCTCGTAAAGATATAGGGTGCATGGCCGGCATTCATAGTTCTATAAAAAATAGACACTTTGGCCAGTTAGAGTTTTTTATAAATATAAATATCAAAAACTCTAACTGGCTGAAGTGTCTCTTTTAATTTAACACCTTAAAGGAAAGGTGCTTCCTTTTTAAATTAAAGTAAGTGTTGAATTATAGTCGGGTAAATTAAAGTAGGTAAATTGGTTGAGATTAGAAAAAATAATTGAATTCTATTAGGTGTTGAAGCCTAGTTGATTGAATTAAAGAAGATCTACCGTAGCGGGTATGTGTAAATTCTCGAAATTTATAGATCCCTAACTATTCTATCTATATTTCTTTACAATTTGGCACAACCCTCTTCTGCCCTATTCATAATTTTTGTTTTGTATATACAGAGTGCATGTTATGGGATAAAATTGATGTTCAATTTGTTGCTTAGCGCACTCTTCATGTAGAATTCCTACAAACCTTACACATTTATTTTATTTTAAAAAATTTCAGAGAAGGGCAGCAGAGAATCTCAAAAATTTCTGAAAAAAATGAGACAATACAGTTTAAAGTCCTTATAAAAACATCATTTGGGACCAAGCTTTTATGTTGTTATAACTATTGATAAGGCACAATTTGTGGATTATAGATTATAAACATAAGGAAATAAGACCTAATCCAAATAAATAAAGTGTGTGACATTTTGGTAATAGCGTTTTTTACCACATTCAGCACTTCGTCTGAAGATGGTAACAATGCTGTTACCGAAACGTCGCACACTATTTATTTATTTGGATTAGGTCTGTTTATGGTAGATGTTTGATAGATGGTACATATTTGGACAGGAGAGGTACCCTTTCCTTTTTTAGGCCATATTTTCCTCCCAGCAAAATTCATGTCATTTTTTTTTTAATTGGTCAAAGAGAATTGGCTTAGTCATTTTAGTCAGCTAAACATATTCCAATACCTATCCTAATAAAACAGCCATACAGTGATAAAAGAATCTTTATAAAATAGAACCTCCATTAAGGCAGTTTTCATTGACAAAATTACTATGTTTATTAATTAGCTGTTCTCCGGTATGAGGACACCTCTCTCTGAAGAACACTTTGGCTCTCCAACTAGAATGTGTTGTCCTTTAGATAGAGGTTCTACTGTAAAAGAGTTGTATCCTATTTAGTCGCCAAAATGTACTGAAATAGAAGAGCAACGAGGCAAGAATATGTAGAATTTAGTAGAGTCCTACAAGGGGGAAATAATAAGATTACAACCTAGAATGTGGTAGAATAAATAGGTGATATTCTTATGGTTTTACAAGGAGAGAAATTTAGGGCCACAACTATGGCAAGTACTTCAATAAAACCTTATATCAATATTGAGTAAAAAATATGGTAGGTACTATTATTATGGTCCTACAAAGGGGAAATAATAATACTACAACCTCAATTGTGATAGAATAGTTGATATTCTAAAGATCCTACAAGTTACAACCTCAATTGTGGTAGGTGATATCCTTATAGATGTATGAATACATGCAGCGGCAATTATCAAAGCTCAAGATTTAAAGAGATAAAGGAAACAAAGAGGAGATAAGTCGGAGAGAGAGAGATACCATGAGGAGGAGGAGAGCAGTCTGTCGTTGAACTGAGCACAACAATGGAGTCACTCAGAGCAGTAGAAGCTCTTAGTCAGCCACTCTGCTGGCCCATGGGAGGTTGTTTGCTTCAATCATGTGGAAACCTTACCTCACCCACACTCTACTCAATCTTTCACGTCTTTTATAATTTCACATCTTTTTATCATCAGTCTACAATGCTATTTGGCAGAAAACAGAAGCAGAAATACAGAGAAGGAGAAAGATACAAGGTCCTCATTTTTTTTTAAATAGAGAAAAGATAGTGATGGTGCTTGTTCCAGTCTTCACACCAGTTCTTGAAGGTTGACAATAATAAAATGGCCTCAGAGGATAAATTTCTTGTCATTATACTTTCTCTCAAGCCCCCCGGGCACTACAAACTCTTCTACCGGGGGTTGAAGGTTGAACCCATTTGGCTTTCTCAAAACCTCTTTAGTGTTCAGAAAACATTTGACCTGAAGGTATTGTAGTGATGCTGTGTGTTGTGTGGTTTGTGAGGCATTTGATGTAGGAAAAGGAAAGTTTTCCCATCCTCCTTTCATATGACAATGGTCTGCACAGTGGCCTGTTCTTAACCTTGTGAGCCTGAGTAGTAACTGTAAGAGATTGATGATAAGGTACAATTTATATTATAGATTAGAACTACAAGATATTAATTTATTTGGATTTGGTTTTATTTACCTTGTGAGAGATAGAGAGAAAAGATGAAATGGCACAATATGGAATACACAATAAGGTTTCTTCATTCAGGCTTCAAATCAACACGCCTGGATCAGAATTTTCAGTTGAATTAAAGTTTGAGCTGACTCATAGTCGGGTTAATAAAGAAAATAGCCTAATGATATTTAAAAAAAAAAAAAAAAAAGGTTGAAATCAAATGAAAATTCTTTTCTCCCTTGGGGGGTGTTGAATTAAAGAAGTTGAACTGTAGTAAACATTTTGAGGATTTAAATACACCTACCCCCCGGTTTACACGGTAGATACGCTCCTGAGAAAAACGTGTAAATTGAGGGATAGGTGTATATTAAACTGTCAAATCTGAATAGGTGTTCGCCCCCCTCATGAATCAGAGCCTCCCAATATTCTTTTCAACATAGGTAGTATAGAGTAGAATATCGCATTTTAGTATAGTGCGATAAAAACAAAAAAACAAAAACTTATTTGGAAAACCGTGTAAAAGCGAAAACGTGTAAAACAAGTACCATGTAAATCGGGGGATAGGTGTATACAAGTTTCTAAAAAAGTTTCTGTATATTATATAAAGTCCAGTATCTCAAACTACATTTCACTTGATGACTGAGAGTTACCAAAACATTGGGTGTAAAAAGTATAAAGCACAATTTAAATTATAGATTATAATGCAAGAAAATAAGACTAATCCAAATAATTTATTAGTGTGTGACGTTTCGGCAACAGCATTGTCACCATCATCAGACAAACCACTCATTTATTCTTTTGTCTGATGTGACAATGCTGTTGTTGCCAAAACTTCATACACTAATAAATTATTTGGATCAGGTCTTATTTTCTTTTATTGGGTGTAAAATTAAATGGATTTTGATATAGCATCATTCCTCTTCTCTACAAATAATTAAAAAAAAGGCAGCCATGTGTAAGGTGGTGGTGGCTTGTAATTATATAAAATTTGTAAGCATTTACAAATTTAAAAAAAGGTAATCTTGGTGTGGACTATCAATATGTACATATTTGTAAAATCCTTATCTGATTTGAATAATTAACCATTCTGGTTTTTAAACACAAGGTAATAAGACAAAATCCAAATAAATAAATAGTGTGTGATGTTTCAGTATCAGGGTTGTTACCAAAACATCACACACTATTTATTTATCTGGAATTGGTCTTATTATCTTGAGTTTATAATCTATAATCTAAAATGTGTCCCTTATCATTCTATTTTTTTTTTTTTTTTTTTTTGAGATAAAAAAAATCAAGGTTTCTAGTGAAACATTAGCCCATGTTACTGAAACATTACCAACATACATTGGATATGGTCTTGTTACCTTATTGTTGTGTCGAATTTAGAAGTACAGCAACTAACACTTGAGCATGACTTTTTATTTAGCTCTTATTCCTTCAACTGGCGAACAACAATTAATGTCCAATTTTTATACACATAAAAATTTACATAATGACGCTTTAAAGAATGCAAATCATCTATTTACATACACAACACTTATGCTTCCAATGTACCAGAGCATAGGGGTCCTATTGTTTCTGTAGAGTAGATGATTCAGCTGTTCTATCAAACAGACATCTTGTACAATAACAATAAATTGACAAACACACATATACACCCAACAGTGATGATTAGGTATAATTTGAATATTATAGATAAAAATTCACAACAATATGTGAGATAATCAAAAGGTAAGACCAAATCCAAATAAATAAATAGTGCATGACGTTTTGGTAACCGCATTGTTACCATCTTCAGAAATCTTCTTAAACCATAATCTGAAGATGGTAACAACGCTGTTACACCAAAACTTCACACCCTATTTATTTTTTTTTTATTTGGTCTTATTACCTTTTGTTTATAATCTATAATCCAAATTGTGCCTTATCAATTGGTAAGATAGGTGCATATAAATCATGATAAGAGCCTATTTGATCTAAGGAGTACCAGTTCAAACAGTTTATCTTCCTTTGATGCCTCTTTTGAGTAATCTCACTGGAAAGTTTGGTGGTGGAGAAGTTTATCAGGGCTAATTATCTGATATGTTTGGTTTTCTCTACTTGATTAGGGGAAGAAACAAGAAACTGGAAGGAGAGGGGGGATATTGTGGACTTATCAAATAAGACACATTCACACCATATACGTTCTTGTTTCTCTCTGATATGGTACAATGATAGAAAAGAACCACACAAGAGGTAACAAGATCATATTCAGACAAGTAAATACAGTTAAACCTGTCTATAGCGCCCCCTCTTGGTACTCACCAAAACAGGGTGCTATAGAGAGGGGGTGTTATAGACAGGTTACTTTTAATGTAAATCAGATCGTACTATGTGTTGTGATATGTTAAATAACATATGTTATGTATTATATTTATTATCTATTATTGACTATGCAAAATCATGCCATTTGTCAATTGTTTTAAAAACTTATGTAAATTATTTCCTTTTTATCTCTATCTTGTATAAAAGGAGATTACTAGATTAAATAAACATTCAGTTCAACTTGTAAGACGTAGCGAGTTTTGTCAGATAACACCTAACCATTACAACACTATGTATTTAAAATCGGGCGCTATAGAGAGGGAGGCACTATTCAGAGGGGGCGCTATAGACAGGCTTAACTTTAATGGTGCTCTGTCTGCTTTTCACGTGTGTAGACATGTGGTGCACTTACAGTAAAAGTAGTCACCAATTTCTACCCACTATGATTATCATGGCCTATACCACATGTACTAAGGATAATATTAATTTAAAAAAAGTGTTGTTAACTAAATGTTATGTAAAATTCACCTTTTTTTTTTGGATAGGCCTTGTTACCTTGCTTTGGTGTCTTTATATAGATGAAATGATAATATACCATATCTATATAACCATATTGTTGCCAGACTAGAGTACATATCTTTTCAATAGCAAGAGACTATAATTAAACAATAAAAACCTATCCCTGAGGGTGTTGAATTAAAGAAGAGGTATAGGACTGACAAGACCAATTCCAAATAAATAGTTTTTCTTTTTTTTTTGCTTATCCCTAGTACACGTGGTACAAGCTATGATAATCATGGTGGGTAGAAGTAGACGACTGCTTTTTACTGTAAGTGCACCACATGTCTACACATGTGATAAGCAGTTCGACTTTGCACTTACAAATGTGCGAGAGCCCCGTTTGGTTACTTGCACTCACTGGTGGGGTTGGACTTTTGCAAGAATCGGGAGCCATTTGAGCATTTTTTTTTTATCAGAAAAAAAAGTGTCCAATGCGGAAATCGAACCTGGATCGTAGCGGTTTAAAAAACCAACGGTTTAGACCGTTCTTCCACCGACCCCCTAAATAAATAGTGTTGTAATACAGTGTGTAATACAAATAGTACACACTATTTATTTACACACCTAAGATAGAAGACATTGCTGTGATAGAGATGCATGTGGAGACATCTAAAGCTCTTCATTGGACATGACAACAATAATGATAAGGCACAATTTGGATTATTCTATATACAATTACGAGCGTCATGCGTTCTTAATAATTTTTCATCTCTGTCACCGTTTGCTTTTTTTTTGGAATGGCGCTCTCCTATTGGTTGGCTACGATCACGCCACCTTTGTCCCCCCCCCACTCGCTTTTTGGTTTTTGTAACTATTGTGTTGGAGCGGGTCGCTCCTTAAATAAATGCATATATTAGTTAATAACTAAATGGAATCCTCTCTTTCTTTTTCCCAGTAAGAGACGCCTACGGAAGCCAACAGTACATAGACAGATAAAGCACATAGGCTATAGTTATTAACTAATATATGCATTTATTTAAGGCGCCAATTTATAATTGTAACAAATAGTATTTGAATAAAAACATTCAATCGGGGTAAACCCCGGGCGTTGCCCGGGTCATTCGGCTAGTAGATTATAAACACAAGGTAATAAGACCAAATCACACACTATATATTTATTTATTTGGATTTGGTACTTATTACCTTGTGTTGATGACAACAATAATAACAACACAAGGTAATAAGACCAAATCACACACTATATATTTATTTATTTGGATTTGGTACTTATTACCTTGTGTTGATGACAACAATAATAACAACACAAGGTAATAAGACCAAATCACACACTATATATTTATTTATTTGGATTTGGTACTTATTACCTTGTGTTGATGACAACAATAATAACAACACAAGGTAATAAGACCAAATCACACACTATATATTTATTTATTTGGATTTGGTGCTTATTACCTTGTGTTGATGACAACAATAATAACAACACGAGGTAATAAGACCAAATCCAAATAAATAAATAGTGTGTGACGTTTTGGCAACAGCGTTGTTACCATCTTCAGACAAAAGTAATGAATGTGGTAACAAGTGAAGGTGAAGATGGTAACAACGCTGTTACCGAAACGTCACACTACAATCCAAATTGTGCCTTAACAATAATAACACCACTATATATGTATTTATTTGGAGTTGGTCATATTACAGTGTGTTTCAAATCTCTAATCCAAATTAAATGAAGACACTGCAGGTGTGTTAGATGGAAGGATGAAAATAGAAACTTATTGATAAATGATACTTGTGCCCCATCTATCATCCATGGATAGGATCAATGCTCTATATTACATCAGTTAGCAAATAATTATGTCATATTCTGATACAGATGGCAGTCCTTTCTCCCTGTTCTGTTCATCTTGGTTACTACAGCTTATTTTATTAAATTATCAATATCTAAACATAAATTATTTTATAATACAATATAATGGTGCCTATGATTGTAGAACGACATTTTAAAATTATCCTGCATGTTTCTTTTGAACGAAAAATCAGAATTTATTTTAAGGAGAAATAACGATTATTTCTAACCTTAGCGATGAAGTATGAAAGGATGAATTGTGAAGAGTAATGATAAACGGAAAAATAAAACTGGACACTTTTCTTTTTCCATTTATCATTACACTTCCCAATTCATCCTTTCATACTTCATCGCTAAGGTTAGAAATAATCGTTATTTCTCCTTAAAATAAATTTTGATTTTTCATTCTAAAGAAACATGCAGGATAATTTTAAAATGTCGTTCTAAACATAAAGTAATATGACCAAATCCAAATAAATAAATAGTGTGTGACATTGCAGTAACAGCATTGTTACCATTTTCAGACAAAAGTACTGAATATCTGTAGATGGTAACAATGTTGTTACCAAAATGTCACACACTATTTGGATTTGGGCTTATTATTTATTGTTGATGAGGGCCAATGGCCCGAAACATGCATGTGGTTAGCTTTTCTTGATTAATCAAGAATGGGTATTTGGCCAATTCTGGAATAATTGAAAATCAATGAGAATAGTTTATATTTATTCCGATTGATGGTGCAAGCCATCAGCAATTTTCAGTTGCATGATAAGCAGATGCCTTTTTCTTTTTCATTATTACTTTGTGTTTATAATCTATAATCCAAATTGTGTCTTATCGATTATCAAGCTAAATATTTTTTATCAACCCCTCTCCTTTCATTCTTCAAGGAATGATTTCTCTTTTGAACAAGTCTAGCATCTCAGATACTTGCTATATAAGTGGAGAGAAACACACAATCAACCAACACAGCTGCCACAAGACTAAATATAAAAAGGTAGACAGAGAATAATATTTCAATAGCAGAACTGAGACTATCTTGGTCCAGTCAAGGATAGATTTTGATAGAGAGAAGCAAGTTACAGTAGAACAAACTCCATGAGAGGACACCTCTCAACAAAGGACAGTTTTCATACACAAAATTACCAGTTTTATTAATTAGCAACATTCTGGTAAGAGGAGACATCTCTGTAAAGAACATTTTGTCTCAGGGAGGTTCTACTGTATCACTTAACTATGCTACTATGTGTGTGAATTCATTAGTTCATCACTATCCTATAGATTAGAAGCACACTAATCCAGCTAAAAAACACAAGGTAATAAGACCAAATCAATAAATAAATAGTGTGTGACATTTCGGTAAAAACGCTGTTACAGAAACGTCACATACTATTTATTTATTTGGATTTGGTCTTATTACCTTGTGTTTATAATCTATAATCCAAATTGTGCATTAACATTATTAGCTAGTGTTTATTATTAATTAATGTATTATTAATTAATTAATCTGTGTATTATTAAGAGATTCTGTCAATTAACCATAGTGGAACCTTTAAAAATGGAGGGAGAGGAAGGATTGGTTCAATAATCCAATAGAATGGTCAGGAGAAGAAACACAAGTTGGGGAGAAGAGCTTCTTTTATAGAGGATGATTGTACAAGCTTTCGGTCAAGATTCCCTGCTAGGGATACCTGTAGAAGGATGTCCTTGCCTGTAAGATCATCCTCTTATATAAAAAAAGCTCTTCTTTTCGAGATGTGTTTCTTCTTCTATAGGGAGATTGTCTTAAAAATGGACTGGAATTGGAGATATGAAGAAGGTGAAGAGAACTGTGCAGGATTTAGTGGTATAATTGATTCAGTGATTTATTTAGAGCACATTTGTCATGATTAGATTTTTAATTTGGCTCTATGCAGAAGAT
>CP092864.1:11825417-11838690 GCA_030710605.1 Cordylochernes scorpioides
GAACCCTTATGCTCAAAACTGGGCAACTCTGTGCTTCATTTCCATCAATAATTGACAATATGACCCAGAATAAGTATATTGCTACGGCGTTTTATGGTTTCCACAAGTCCATATCTCAGAAGAAGGCCAAGTGACACTCACTCCTCACTTTCTTACTGCTACTCTTTTTGTGTTGTTTTTCTTGCTTCCCTCTTTCTTCTTATTTTTTTTCTTTTTCTTCTGTCTATATCATTGTTTCTTTGGCTCACTGCTTTGTTCTTATGCATACCTCTGGTGAATCCTGTATAGGGTCAGTGACCCTAAATAAAGGCTTTTTGTTGTTGTTGTTGACTGCAGTTGGAGATATGAAGAAGGTGAAGAGAACTGTGCAGGATTCAGTGATATAATTGATTGATTCAGCGATTTATGAGCATGATAAAGCACGATCTAAGAGCATGATAAAGCACAATTTGAATTATAGATTATAAACACAAGGCAATAAGACCAAATCCAAATAAATAAATAGTGTGTGACGTTTCGGTAACAGCGTTGTTACCATCTTCAGACAAAAGTACTGAATAGTGTTTATTATTAATTAAGGTATTATTAATTAATTAATCTGTAAATTATTAAGAGATTCTGCGAATTAACCGTAGTGGAACCTTGAAGAATGGATAGAGAGGAAGGATTGGTTCAATAATCCAATAGAATGGTCAGGAGAAGAAACACAAGTCTGAAGATGGTAACAACGCTGTTACCGAAACGTCACACACTATTTATTTATTTGGATTTGGTCTTATTATATTCAGTACTTTTGTCTGAAGATGGTAACAACGCTGTTACTGAAATGTCACACACTATTTATTTATTTGGATTTGGTCTTATTATATTCAGTACTTTTGTCTGAAGATGGTAACAACGCTGTTACTGAAACGTCACACACTATTTATTTATTTGGATTTGGTCTTATTATATTCAGTACTTTTGTCTGAAGATGGTAACAACGCTGTTACCAAAACATCACACACTATTTATTTATTTGGATTTGGTCTTATTGCCTTGTGTTTTATTTAGAGCACGTTTGTCATGATTAGATTTTTAACTTGGCTCTGTGCAGGAGATGGAAAAAAGAAGATGGTTGACCATCAAAGCTACATGATACTGAATCCACCTCTCAAATGTCATAAAATAGGATAAAATAACTAAACTCTTGACTACCAAAATGGAAAAATCTTTAGAATGCCTCAGCCCACAATGTAACACGATCACCAGAACCTATTCAAGGTCTTGGCTCTTACCCAGTTACTCATTCCCCTTTCCAGAAATCCTTAAAAGATGTGCATTCACACATTATGCATTTCAGAAGTGGAATTAAAATGAATATTGATTCATTTAAAGGAAAATGATATAAAGCTTGAGATTTTTATAACAGACCTTTAACAACAAGAAAATAAGAATAAATTCAAATAAATTAATATTGGGATTTGGTCTTATTTTCTTGTAATTATAATCTATAATCCAAATTTTGTTGTATCGGACCCCTTTAACAATTGAATCAACCCAGGTTGTGAAAATAAGTTGATCTGTGTTAAATAGCCATCTATAGGGGGATACACAATAGAAAAATCTAATAAAAACAAGAAAACTTCTAACAAGGCAACAAGACCAAATTCAAAATGGTAGTTTATATTTGATGTTTCTGTTAACAGCATTGTTTCCATACTTTGGCAAATGTAATATTCTGAAGAGGATAACAATACAGTTGCTAAAACACCATACATGAATGATTTTTGGTGTTTGTACCCTTTGATTTTTAAATTAATAATCCAAATTGAATAAGATACACACAATTTGGATTATAGATTAGAAACATATAAAGTAACAGAACCAAATCTAAATTAATGAAATTTTTATGATGTTTCAGTAACAGCGTTGTTACCATCATCAGAAAAGAGTGCTGAAAGAACAAAACACTAATTTGAATTTAGTCTTTTCAACTTTATGCTAATAATCCAAATTGTGTACCTTATCACAGAGTAAAATCACTCTGATGACGAGTCTGTTACAGTATTTCCCTCTGATAAAGCACAATTTGGATTATAGATAAAAGGAAATAAGACCTAATTCAAATAATATAATAGTGTGTGATGTTTCGGTAACAATACCGTTATCTTGTATCTAGTGTTTCCCTTTATTATGGTCAAGATTTCCGGCGTAACATTTGAATCCTTTGTAATCCTCTGGACTTATCTTTTAATCCAAACCTCCTCCAATTCAGAGATCAGAGCTACCTCTGTTAGTTTTGTACTTTCCAATGTTGTTGCAGAAATCTCGCATGGGAATAGGAAGTTGAGAAACCCTTGAGAGGATGTTCTTATCACAAATTTACCATTTATTTATATTACAAACATATAGCTACAAGAGAATAAGACCAAATCCAAATAAATCAATAGTGTGTGATGTTTCAGTAACAGCGTTTGTTTTACCATCATCACAAAAAAAAAAAAAAATCTACCAGAGAAAAAGACCCCAATCCAAATAAATCAATAGTGTGTAATGTGTCGGTAACAATGCTGTTACCAAATCGTCACAAACTATTGATTTATTTGGATTGGGGTCTTATTTTCTTGTAGCTATGGTCTATAACACAGGACAACAACAACATAGTTTAGAAACAAAAGGTAAAAAATGATCAAATCCAAAAAAAATTATGCTAAATAATTTCTAATCTATAATCCAAAATTGTACCCAATCAACCACATAGTTATAAACAACATAAAATCTTAAATTGGAGAGGAGTGGACTTCAGGAATTGGTTTAACCATGGACCACCACCACCACATAAAATCTTAAATTGGAGAGGAGTGGACTTCAGGAATTGGTTTAACCATGGACCACCACCACATAAAATCTTAAATTGGAGAGGAGTGGACTTCAGGAATTGGTTTAACCATGGACCACCACCACCACATAAAATCTTAAATTGGAGAGGAGTGGACTTCAGGAATTGGTTTAACCATGGACCACCACCACCACATAAAATCTTAAATTGGAGAGGAGTGGACTTCAGGAATTGGTTTAACCATGGACCACCACCACATAAAATCTTAAATTGGAGAGGAGTGGACTTCAGGAATTGGTTTAACCATGGACCACCACCACCACATAAAATCTTAAATTGGAGAGGAGTGGACTTCAGGAATTGGTTTAACCATGGACCACCACCACCACATAAAATCTTAAATTGGAGAGGAGTGGACTTCAGGAATTGGTTTAACCATGGACCACCACCACATAAAATCTTAAATTGGAGAGGAGTGGACTTCAGGAATTGGTTTAACCATGGACCACCACCACCACATAAAATCTTAAATTGGAGAGGAGTGGACTTCAGGAATTGGTTTAACCATGGACCACCACCACATAAAATCTTAAATTGGAGAGGAGTGGACTTCAGGAATTGGTTTAACCATGGACCACCACATAAAATCTTGGTTATAAATGATGCTGTTATAACAATGTTCAAAAATTAATTAATAGTGTTTTCAACTAGTTTAAAATATATCAATTAAAAATGTCAAAGTGTTCTTTAGGGAGAGGTTTCCTCCTACCAGAGAGCACAGCTAATATGTAAAAAGGATTTAACAAATTAATCCCTTGTACCCGCTTTCATAAAAGTGAAAACACAGGCTCTCTTCCAGGAATAAATTTATTTTTAAAAAGAAACTTATCCTTCAAATTAAGAAAGGGGCATCTCCTTATTGTACAATTAAATTTTCTGATGGCTTGCACCATCTATCGGAATAAACTGAGGAGTGTTCAAGGTGACCTTGTCTGGAAGAGGACTCTCTCAAGGTGGGGAAGCCTTCCTTGCTGAAGACATTTGTATATATATATTCCCCTACACTTTATATGCTCTTTTACTCTTTTATTTTTCCACCTTTGTAAAATTTGATTAAAAGAATCAATAAAATTAATAAAGGAAATAAGACCTAATTCAAATAATTTATTAGTGTGTCTATCAAAAATGATAAAGCACAATTTGGATTATAGATTATAATAAAGGAAATAAGACCTAATTCAAATAATTTATTAGTGTGTCTATCAAAAATGATAAAGCACAATTTGGATTATAGATTATAATAAAGGAAATAAGACCTAATCCAAATAATTTATTAGTGTGCTTATCAAAAATGATAAAGCACAATTTGGATTATAGATTATAATAAAGGAAATAAGACCTAATCCAAATAAATAAATATCCAAATAAAAACACACTAATAAATTATTTGGATTAGGTCTTATTTCCTTTATTATAATCTATAATCCAAATTGTGCTTTATCAATCAATAAAATTGTTTAAATTGTCATTGTCTATCAGAATAAATATCAAATATTCATTGATTTTCAATGGCGCAAGCCATCAGCAACTTTCAGTTACACAATAAGGAGATGCCTTTTTCATAATTTATGAACCACATCCCAGTACAATGTCACATTTGTACTATTTTTTCACAATATACCTCAAAGCCGTCACCTTAATAATGTAAAAAAGGATCTTTCAGCTAAGAAAATTGTCCATTGTATAGAGGTGTCTATTAGTAAATTAAATTTAATTGCCATCTATCGTTTAGCGGAACATTGTGGGTTCGATTCCCATCCCTGGACACTTTTATTTTTCCGTTCATCATTACTCTTCATAATTCACCCTTTCATACTTCATCCAAAAAGGTTAGAAATAGTCAATATTTCACTTTGAAATAAATTTTGATTTTTCATTGAAAAGAAACTCATGCAGTGTAACTTCAAGTGTTGTTTTACAAATAAATTTACTGGCAATGCGTTTCTTTTAAATATCATCAAATATTATCTCTACAGACCTTACTGCAATGATATGAGTTAAAATATTATCTCTACAGACCTTACTGCAATGATATGAATTAAAATATTATCTCTACAGACCTTACTGCAATGATATGAGTTAAAATATTATCTCTACAGACCTTACTGCAATGATATGAGTTAAAATATTATCTCTACAGACCTTACTGCAATGATATGAGTTAAAATATTATCTCTACAGACCTTACTGCAATGATATGAGTTAAAATATTATCTCTACAGACCTTACTGCAATGATATGAGTTAAAATATTATCTCTACAGACCTTACTGCAATGATATGAGTTAAAATATTATCTCTACAGACCTTACTGCAATGATATGAGTTAAAATATTATCTCTACAGACCTTACTGCAATGATATGAGTTAAAATATTATCTCTACAGACCTTACTGCAATGATACGAGTTAAAATATTATCTCTACAGACCTTACTGCAATGATATGAGTTAAAATATTATCTCTACAGACCTTACTGCAATGATATGAGCTAAAATATTATCTCTACAGACCTTACTGCAATGATATGAGTTAAAATATTATCTCTACAGACTTTACTGCAATGATATGAGTTAAAATATTATCTCTACAGACCTTACTGCAATGACTTAACTCATATCATTGCAGTAAGGGTCTGTAGAGATAATATTTGATGATATTTAAAAGAAACACATTGCCAGTAAATTTATTTGTGTTAAATTTTATAGAGGTGTCTGTTATGTGGGAATATCTTCCTCTTATGAAGGTTTTACAGTACCTATAGTGGAGACTAGTTTCTTTATAACCGCAGAAGAATAAAGCACAATTTGGATTATAGATTATTACCTTGTGTTTAACTGAGATGTTATCATAATCAAATCCATGGTCATCACAACACAATTGGTTATATTGACATAAAACCTTGATCCCAAGTGATATTTTCATAGAGAGAGAGGTTTTATATATTTTAAATTCTGATAAGGCACAATTTGGATTATAGATTATAAACACAAGGTAATAAGATCAAATCTAAATAAATAAATAGTGTGTGACGTTTCGGTGTAACAACATTATTGCAATCGTCAGACCAAAGAACTGACAAAAGTACTGAATGATGGTACTTTTGTCTGAAGATGGTAACAACACTGTTACCAAAATGTCACACACTATTTATTTATTTGGATTTGGTCTTATTACCTTGTATTTTAAATTCTGTAAATCCATTTTAATCTATCCGTACAAAATCACAGAAGTTATATTTATATAAAGAAAATATTTGTTCATAACCCATCCTAATGTAAAACAAGGTAATAAGACCAAATCCAAATAAATAAATAGTGTGTGACGTTTCAGTAACAGTGTTGTTACCATCTTCAGAGAAAAGTACTGAATCAATCACTGAAACGTCATACACTATTTATTTATTTGGATTTGGTCTTATTACCTTGTTTTATAATCTATAATCCAAATTGTGCCATATCCATCCTAATGTAAAAAGCTCTCAAACATCAATGTTCCAATAAAAACTGGTTACATATATGATATTCATTGTTGAGAGGAATTGATATAATTTGGCGTATTGGAGGACAAACTTTATCTGCCATACCATGTGTGTGATTCTTTAGAGGCTTATAAATGCAATGTCGTCTACCACATTCAAGCAAAATGAAAGTCATTCAGGAAATTTAGCATGTGATTTAAATGACAGCAAACACATTTACCAATCATTCTATGACCAAGGCAATTTGTATGACATAATGTGTTGAGGGGCATGTTAAAGTGAATCAACTTTAGATATTTATATTTTATTTATGATTTATGATCATTGTTGCGTTTTTAATTGTTAGAACAATGGTTCATTATTACGAGATTTGATAGAATAAAAAGGTCTTATCATTTTTATTATTTTGTCGTATGGTCATGAAATAAAAAGTTTATCTGCTAATAAAATGTGGGTTTATAGGTTCATTGTAATTATTATGATGTCATGATATTGCCTAAATGAAATATGAATTTTGATTTTGGTTCTGTATGAGATTATTTTGTAATTGTAGATAATAACAATGCCTAAATTGTAAAATTTACTAATTATTCCTTATGCCAAAACACAAATGTAGTGTAAAGTCTTTTATTGTTTGATATTTTCTATATTATATACAGACTAATTAATAACTATTTTTTCTTTATATATGTTTCCAAATGTCAATGATGTTACCACCCAATAATTAAATTACATTTAGGGCATGAATATTATTGAAAATAGATATCATACACCAAATTAATAATATAAAATTATCAACGGAAGAATTATAAAAACTTACCTATATTTAATAAAATGTGTAACTAATATAAAATATTAAAAATCATTTATCATAAAATCGCCATGCAAGCTTCTGAAAACATGTCAATATTGAGTAGACGACAGTAATAAAAAAAAATTATTCACACCACTTTTTAAATTATATAATAAAATTGACCTGTACTTTCAAAAAATTTTAAATAATATTAAAGGACAACAAATTGATTCTCAAATATTGTTTATATAAATTTATGAAAATTATATAGGTGCTATTTTATTATTTCACATAAGATTTTTTTTTCGAGATTCACAGATGCAATTAATGTTAACCAAATAAACAAATAGAGTAAATATCTTGTTTGTTTACAAATATAAATATTTAAATTTCTCGTTTTCGGTTTTAGCGATACATTTTAGTTTTTTCTTGAAATAGGTCTTAAGTGAAGTACATTTACAAAAATATGAATAATAATTATATTTAAATAAAACAACAGAAAAAAAAATTGGCCAGAAATCTAAACTATTTCAAAACTTAATTTCAAATTTAGATATATTTCTATATATAAGGTTAGAAATTTAATATTTTAAAGATGTTTGGTCTTAATTAATCAGAATAACTAGATTCATTTAATTAAGTTGATTTACTTATAAATTTTGAATCTTTTGTATCGGTTTGATTCATTTGGGTGTGATCTTGTTACCTTCAATTTAGATTAAATTTAGTTTTTATTTTCTATCAATATTATTAATTTGGATTGTGCATTTATTCTACTATTACAAATTATATACACGTGAAGGATGAATTTGAAAATATGTACCTTGTATACCCAAATGATCACATTAATTAGCCAATGTATATAGCTGAACTAAAAACTAAACTGATAAAGTACAATTTGGATTATAATCTATAATCCGAATTGTACCTTATCATTAACTTTTTTTTTTTTTTTTTGCTTTTCCCTAGTACATGTGGTACAGGCCATGATAATCACGGTGGGTAGTTAGCGACTGCTTTTTACTGTAAGCGCACGACATGTCTACACATGTGAAAGCAGTTCAACTTTGCACTTACAAATGTGCCAGAGCCTCGTTTGGTTACTTGCACTCGCTGGTGGGGTTGGACTTTTGCAAGAATCGGGGGGCCATTGGAGCATTTTTTTTTTATCAGAAAAAAAGTGTCCAATGCGGGAATCGAACCCGGGTCGTGTAGTGGCCGAAAACCAAACGGTTTAACCAATCTTCCACCGACCCCCCATCATTAACTAAAATAGTTAATCTCTAAAAATAGATGGCTTCTCCCATCAAAATAAACACCAGAAACTAGACACCATCTATTGACCATTTTTGCAATATAGCGGCCTCAGGTCGGTGACAAAGCCACAACACCAGCTTTGGCAAACTGAGAAGCGTTCACCTGGAGACCATGGTTTCAATCTAATGGCTCTCATCAGTCTAGGGTAGGCTTTGATTTGATCAGATTCACAATTTTTACAGGAAACCCAAGGCAATAAGACCAAATTCAAAATAAATAAATAATGTGTGACGTTTCGGCAACAGCGTTGTTACCATCATCAGACAAAAGTACTGAATGCTTCATCATTCATTCATCATCATCATTCAGCACTTTTGTCTGAAGATGGTAATGCTGTTATCGAAATGTCACACACTATTTTTTTTAGATTGGGTCTTATTACCTTGTGTTTATAATCTATAATATAGATTGTGACATCAATTTTGACAGGATTCAACTGGAGAGGCGATCCTATGTTTGTAAATTAATATCATCCCAGAAAAATTGTTTCCATTTACAAAATCGACTAGGCATAATTTGGATTATACATTAGAAGCACGAGGTAATAAGCCCAAATCTTAATAAATAAATTGTGTGTGACGTTTCAGTAACAGCATTGTTACCCTCTCTTTAGCCAAAAGTACTGAACTTTGAATAGTTTGTCACATGTAACTCCCAAGTTTATATCAAGTTTATATAGATGGAAACTTTCACCATTACAGAATATGATCATCTTATTTTTCTTATTATTTACAAGATAAGGCACAATTTGGATTATAGATTATACAAGAATGACATCCACGGCACCAATTTATAATTGTAACGAATAGTATTTGAATAAAAGCATTTAATCAGGTAAATCCCGGGCGTTGCCCGGGTCATTCGGCTAGTAGATTATAAACACAAGGTAATAAGACCAAATCCAAATAAATAAATAGTGTGTGACGAAGACTGAAGATGGTAACAACGCTGTTACTGAAACGTCACACACTATTTAATTATTTGGATTTGGTCTTATTATCTTGTTATTATTTATATAGTGTATTATTTATATGCATTTTGTGGTAAGGTGTGTGTGTATCCTACCAATTATTATTTATTTATTACATCTTGTTTATTAGCCATTATGGAACAGCTATAAAAGAATCATTAAGTCTAATGATACTGATAATGGCTCTTAGGCATGCCACCCTTCTGTGAATATTAAATTTGTCAACTTCAGCAGTCATTTCTCTCTGTTATGTCATTCAAGAAGTTCCAACTGAATTCTGTGTGTGAGCCGATATCTCTTTTGTGTTTTTTTGGTTAAATTAAAAGAATAGTGTTGGAATTTTGAACTCTTTTGATTAAATTAGCCAAAAAAAGAGAGAGTTTTGGAAATTTTAAGAGGATGTTGTTGTATGCAATCTGATTCTAGAAAGAACAAAATATAGGTAAGTTTCAACAATAAGATTGTTGCTTTATAGGCATTATCATTCTGTTATCATCATTATTCTCTCAGCATTACTAGTGACTCTTGTTGCTATAACCTTGTTGTGTTTTATTATAGCCATGCAGTTAAAAACTGACTTAAAACTTGGAATTTTATGATTATTATGTTTTAACCAACACAAGGTAATTAGACCAAATAAATAAAGAGTGTGTCAGTTGGATTGGGTCTTATTACCTTGCTTGTGTTTATAATCTATAATCCAAATTGTGCCTTATCATCTGTTTTAACTTTCCAGACTTAAGTCTGGTCATCTATGGACAATGAATTTCCAGAATGGTTGCAAGGTTTTCCCAATATGTACTAAGTGTCAACCTGCAACCACCAAAACACATTATTGACTGTATTGACTCATCCATTGATGAGCTCTACTCTTCCCCGGCAGACACCATCAAAAGTCTCAAGCTTTACAAGCTTGATACCTTAATATGATTGAGTGGAGTTAAGAAAGAAGAAGAAGATCTGTTTTAACCAAGTTATGCTGCTATAAAAGAGGATGTTTTAAGAAAATGTTATTGTATGTATTTCTGTGTTTTGTGACATATTGCTAAGATTTTTCTTTCCTTATAAAGTTGCAATCATTAGATAGAAAGTTATAGATCAAGTAGTTTATGTTGTTGTTTCTTATCCCCTTGTGTAAAGATTTCACGAATTCCATGAGTTCATGCTCCCAAGTAGTTTATATTTGTATGTAACTCTAGTGTGATAAAATTATTCATTCATAGTAATGATAAGGCACAATTTGGATTATCAACATATATAGTCACGACCGTCTTTCCACCGTCATGTCACGGATGTGCGCGCATCATCATTATGATCATTATCATTATCTAATGATAATAATAATAATTATTATTATTATATTATTATTATTAATATATATAGTCACGACCGTCTTTCCTCAATTCCTCATCGCTGTCACGGAATGCGCGCGCACAGGGAGGTCACGTGCTCGCCGGCAGCCAGCGGGCGCACGCCGCCAGCATTTCGTCATAGATTATAAACACAAGGTAATAAGGCCAAATAAAAAAATAGTGTGTGATAAGGCACAATTTGGATTATCTACTTATATAATTGCCTTATTCTGTCTGTGTGAAGTTCACGGATAGATTTTGGTCAGAATGGATAAAATAAAAAAAGTGTCAAGGGGATGGGAATCGAACCCACGACCTTCCGCTTACCGGGCAGATGCCATGACCACTAGGCTACCCTGGACATATTTTTCCGTTCACATTTTTATTTTTATATTTTCAAGACACACACAGTTTGGGGCGGGACGTTTTCATAAGAGAGACATCCACGGCGCCAATTTATAATTGTAACGTATAGTATTTTAATTAAAACATTTTTAAAATATATACGCACTCGGGTAAAACCCGGGCGTTGCCCGGGCCATTCGTCTAGTAGATTATAAACACAAGGTAATAAGACGAAATCTAAATAAATAAATAGTGTGTGACATTTCGGTAACAATGCTGTTACCATCTTCAGACAAAAGTTATAAATAATGATGATGAATGAATGATGAAGCATTCAGCACTTTTTGTCTGAAGATGGTAACAGCATTGTTACCGAAATGTCACACACTATTTATTTATTTGGATTTGGTCTTATTACCTTGTGTTTATAATCTATAATCTAAATTGATAAGGCACAATTTGGATTATATATTATAAACACAAGGTAATAAGACCAAATCCAAATAAATATATAGTGTGTGATGTTTCGGTGACAGCGTTGTTACCATCTTCATTCAGTACTTTTGTCTGAAGATGGTAACAATGCTGTTACCAAAACGTCACACACTATTTATTTATTTGGATTTGGTCTTATTACCTTGTGTTTATAATCTAAATTGTGCCTTATCCTTTTGTCTATGAGTGTTATATAATATATGAGATCAGTTCAATGAGCTGTGTTTGCTACAGGTTTCTGATGTCCTTCATATCAGAGAACTACTCTGATCAGCAGTACAAGCTGGCACTCCTCGGGGACAGTATGACTGGCAAGGTAAGTAACACCTGCTGTCAATCCTCTCAGTTTATTCAATAGAACTGTGGTGTCAATCAACCACAGAAATTAGGCTAATCTACTCATCTGCATCACCCATGAATAAAAGTCCTCAATCACTGCTGGCAAACTAGTAACAAACTCAGAACACAAAAATACTTTATATATATATAAGCCAATGCAGTATTTGAACCCAGGTAGTGGCTGCTGAAAAGTGATAGTTTATACCATTTCTCCACCAGCTTCTGTCAGAAAGCTCTGAAAGATGCTGCCCAGAGAGCTTCTGGACAAAAGTATCCAGGGCTAAAACAAAAAGTTAAAAAAGACCAAATCCAAATAAATTGCGTAATTTGGTAGAAGAGTTGGTACCATCATCTGACAAAAGACTGAAAAAAAAATTATATTTCTTTTTTTAGTCTTTTGTCTTTTGATTGATAAGGCACAATTTGGATTATAGATTATAAACACAAGGTAATAAGACCAAATCCAAATAAATAAATAGTGTGTGACATTTCGGTAACAGCGTTGTTATCATCTTCAGACAAAAGTACTGAATGGATAAAGTACTGGACAAAAGTACTGAAAGATTCAGTACTTTTGTCTGAAGATGGTAACAACACTGTTACCGAAACGTCACACACTATTTATTTATTTGGTCTTATTACCTTGTGTTTGTCTTTTGATGTTTACAACCTTGTTACTCAAACATTGAGCACTATTAATTTATTTGGATTTGGTCTTATTAACTTTTAGTTCTAATCTATAATCCAAATTGTGCCTTATCATCTGGGATTAAGTTTCTTTCACAAATTCATTTCTCTAGCTTTCTGACCAACGTGTCCTTCAACAGGAGCAACTATAACTTCTAGATAACTATACATGCTGAAAATTAAAGTTTGCTAGAAGTTATACCAAAGAAGTTTGTACTAGTTGCTCCAGGGCAAACATGCCCTAAAAGCTAAAGAAATAAAATTGTGCAAGAAACTTAGCCCTGGATTAAGAAAAAGACATCTGATCGTGCAATTAAAAGTTGCTGATGGCTTGTGCCATCTTTTGGAATAAATATTAATTAATCGTTAATTTTTAATTACTTCAGAATCAGCCAAATATTCTGGGATAATTGAAAAATCAACGTTTAGTTGATATTTATTCTGACAGATGCAAAAGTTGCAAAATCAGGAGATGTCTTTTTCTCTATTTATCCACCTGATCCCAGTACAATTTCACTTTTGTTCTATTTTTTTTTACTTAACCCTATGGATGCTTTTTAATACAGTAGAACCTCCCTGTAAAGGACAACACCTAATTGCAGAGGCAAAGTATCC
>CP092864.1:11838790-11865620 GCA_030710605.1 Cordylochernes scorpioides
TTTAGGGAAAGGTGTCCTCTTACCAGAGAGTTGCTAAATAGTAAAAATGATAATTGTAGAGAGGAACAAACCTGAGTGTCCTCTCATGGAGGTTCTACTGTACTTTATCTACATAACTGTTTTAATGTCCATCTATACAGAGAGCTAAACAACAACTGACTCACCCGTGCAGCCAAGGTCACGCTCCGCTGCGTCACGTGGGAAAACATAGGTAGATGTTTTCTTACATGTTCTCAGCACATCCCCCTTTTTAAGACTTGAAATATATATATACATTACAAACTTTAAATGCATAATATAATTAATAATGAAGGCGATCCACAGGTTTAACAATTCGTCCACTCCGGGTTCTTATCTGGCCGTCTTCTGAGTCGTTAGAGGGATAATCCACAACTGGGGTCTTTTCATTTTCAACCAGTTCCTCCCCCGAAAAGGTCGGCGTCGATGGGTCGGCTGGATATTGCACTGCATATCCTTTTCGTAGATGGAACCTGTTTCGACGTAAAGTCCCAACTGGAGTATCAACCATATACGACCTTGGTGTCGATGCTTTCTTCTTTACAATCCCCCAGGTTCGCATATCTGTAATCCAAACCGTGTCACCTTCGGATAGCTCCTCCATGTCCGTAGCTCCGCAGCGTCGATCATATCTGGATTTCATATCCTTTCTCCTTCTCCCCTCCTTTCTTTTCAGGGTCTGAGAGTCCACCAACCTTGGATTAAGATTCTCTGGTGCAATTGGCAAGGTCGTTCGGAGTTTACGTCCCATGAGAAGCTCAGCAGGGCTGTAACCGTTCTCCAAAGGGGTCGATCGATACTCCAGGAGTCCAAGCGATGGGTCTTGATTTTTCTTGAGGATCAACTTAGCAATTTTCACACCTGCTTCTGCCATCCCATTGCTCTGCGGGAATCGAGGACTTGAAGTGACATGTGTGAATCCGTACTGCCTTGCGAAATTTGCAAACTCACGAGCAGCTCCAAATTGCGTCCCATTATCGCTTACAACAGTTTCTGGTATTCCATGTCGGGCAAATATGGATTTGCAACCACGCACCACCACACTGGCTGTGAGCCGATCCAGCTGAATCATTTCAGGAAAGCGAGAATAATAGTCAATGACGACTAGATACCACTTATTCTCGAACTTGAACAAATCCATTCCAATCTTTTGCCACGGTCGCGTAGGAAAGTTGGTTGGTATCAAAGGTTCATGTTTTGAGACGGCTTCCTGGATACAAACACTGCACTTTCTGACTGTTTCCGCGATCTCTTCCGAAATTCCAGGCCACCATACCGTCTCACGTGCGCGAAGTCTTGTTTTTGTAATCCCGAAGTGCCCAGCGTGCAACTTCTCTAGGATCTCCAGTTTCATACTTGCTGGAATAACAAGACGACAGCTACGCATCAGTAGTCCATTTTGAACGCCGAGTTCATCCTTGACATGCCAATAAGAGAGCAGAGCCTGTGACATTTTCGTCAACATCTCGTCTTTGTCGGTTATACTCGAGAGAACTGCATTTTTATGCGCTGAGGTTTGCCGTTCGTTTTCACCTCCCTCGGTTGTAAGAAGTGGTTGTCTGGATAATGCATCGGCGTCGAGCAGCTCCTTTCCAGGGATGTCCAATCTTGTCTTGAGCTTTTCCATCAAAGGTATTGGTACCCGTCGAGGAGTATGCACAGCATATGGTTTTGCTCCAGGTTTCAATTTGATTTCGTAAGGGTTTCCGATCTGTCCCAGTCCTTCAAATACTTCAGGGAATTCCTTGATCGGGTTAATTCTCGTCGCAACCACTTCAATCCGCCTCGCCAGGTTCAAGAGCTCACATGCCCGGCGACTCAGAAGAGGTTCACTCAAACGACGAATGACATAAATCTTCTCCTTGATTTCATAATTGCCATTTCGCAGCGTTGATATAAACATACCCACAGTCTGAAGTTCGGAAAATTCAGCAGCTCTTATGTTGATATCACTTTCCACTAGTCGTTGCTGTCCCATTATCCTCTTGAAGAGACACAGAGGAACACATGTAACATCCGCCTGGGAGTCGAGCTTGAACTTCACCTGTTTCCCGTTCACTTGGATTTCTGCTGTCCATCGCCTCCTGCACTCGTCTTCATCATCATCGAGATTAGATAAATCCTCCACAGCTGAGACCTCCAGGAGAAAACCAATTTCTTCATCAAGTTCAGAAACAGCTTTGACTTCCGCAGTCTTCGCCTGCTTATCTGGGCAGCAATTTGCAAAATGTCCAGTTTTTGAACACAGGTTACATTTCTGTCCTTCAGCACGGCAAGCCTGTCCTTCCCTGTGGGTGAAACCTCCGCATTTTGGACATCGTGATCTTGTTTTGGCTGACTTCTCCTTCTTCCTCGAAGGCTGCTGTTGTTGTTTCGGTGATTGTTTCTTCGAGTTGAACTTCACCTGATTGACCTTTTGGCTTGTTGAGGGACGCTGCAGGTCGACTTGCTGCTGTCGAACGGCCTCCTGCTGTCGAACCATTTTCACCGACTTTTCCAAAGTCAGTTCGCTGTCCAACTGCATTCTTTCAGATAAAGCTTTGTCCCTCACTCCAACCACTATTCGGTCACGGATCAACTGCTCATGAAGACCCTCAAATTCGCAACTATCAGCCAATTTGTACAATGAAGTGATGAATTCGTCCACTGGCTCCCGATCCTCTTGGATTCTTGAATTAAATTTCGCACGTTCGTAGATAATATTCTTTCTGACACAGAAGTGGCTGTCGAATGCCTTGAGGACGGAATCAATTTTCGTTGCCTCTTCCTCCTTTTCGAACTTGAATGTCCTGAATATATCATCCGCGCGGTCACCCATCAAGTACATGAACAAATCGATCTTGTCCGCCTCCTCTTTCTTCTTCATTCCACTGACCACGAGGTATCGTTCGAATCTCTTCCTCCATTTGGGCCATTCGTTGGGAGTCGAGAAGTCGAAAGTTTCTGGAGGTTGAATCTGAGCCATGTTGAATTATCTTCCAAGGTACACAAAAATCGATATTTTGCAATATACGGGTTCGTATTTTATCCAGTTATCGCTGCCACCATGTTTTAATGTCCATCTATACAGAGAGCTAAACAACAACTGACTCACCCGTGCAGCCAAGGTCACGCTCCGCTGCGTCACGTGGGAAAACATAGGTAGATGTTTTCTTACATGTTCTCAGCACAATAACTATGAAAAATTGCCCATTAATTTTGATGGAAAAATAATTCAACCATCAGAAACTGTTAAAATTTTGGGAGTTATTTTTAAAAATCATAGACAAAGGAATAAGATTAATTTTGGAACACATGTTGACAATATAATTATGTAAGCTACGAAACTTAAGAATATATTATTCTCATTATGTGCACGTACTTGGGGCATTGATACTCGGCGTAGATTGATCTTATATAAAGCTATGATACGCTTTACAATAAGCTATGCATCAAATATTTGGTTTCCTTTTATCACTGCAGCAAAAAGATCCAAGTTGAATTCTATACAATATCAAATTCTTATTAGATGCATTCATGCTTATAGGACTTCATCTTCTTACATCACACATATACTAGCGAAAACTCCTTTACTGTCTGATTATCTTGAATTATTACAAACAAAGTATAATATGACAAATTCTCTCACAGATCGAACACTCAAAAAACCCCTTCAAAAAGAATTAAACAAACTATATCTGGATCTAAAATTTAAGTTTTATCTTTCTCAATCTAATGAACTGTTCAAGAAATTCTTTCCAATTGCTGTCCCAAATTTCATTTCTTCTGATAAATTCACTACTTTATTCTTAACTGGCAAAGGACCCTTCTTAAGTTTCCTATTCAAACTGAATGCTATCAGTGATCCAACATGCGAATGCCGCTTAGATGTAGAATCACCAGAGCATCTTCTTTTAACTTGCCCTCTGACTAATCAAATTGTATGTAGATACTTTGAAACATTACCAAATTCTCTTTGTGTATATACTCTATCTTATGAGAACTTTGTTAAGTTTAGAACTATTTGTACAATAATTTACAAAACAATACTAATCCATCGTGTAAATAATTAATCATATATATGTAAATAATACTAGCACAGCACAATAGTCCTTTGGACTTCGTGCTTTTGTAACAATAAATAAAATAAAAGCATCATTAAAAATTAATAACAGTAGCTATTTAAAACATGCTGTAATATATTTTCTCATTCAACACTTTTGTCTGTAGTAACAAAGCTATTACAGAAACATCACACACTATTTATTTATTTGTGATCTTATTACCTTGTGTATAATAAAAAGGGAAAACTGTATTGAATCCAGAGACAAAGAAGGGTTTCACTGTGAAGTTTGTGGCTGTAGACTTCGCTGGCTTGGAGGTTCACCCAGGGCCATTTCATGAAGGACTACAAGCAGACTATTGGTATTGACTTCTTTCTCAAGAACATTGCTCTGGAAGGTGAGTGAGTGCTTCCTCCAGTCCTTGTCTCAATCACAAGTCTTTTATATCAACACCTTGTTATAACAGTGTGCTACATTTTTATCGGAAATATTGAGGCTGCCTGGCCAGCATTCATATTTCTTGAAAATAAAGATACTTCAGCCAGTAAATCTTTTTATTACCTCGACGTTTTGACAAATATCTTTTGTCCTCGTCAGGAGCAAATAAAAATTAAAACATTTAGTAAGGCGTTAAAAATCTTTCTAAAGTTCCAAGGGCATTCTCACGCTATATTTCAAATTTTTGTACAACATCTAAAGCACGAGTCAAAAATAAATATTTACCTCACAAGAGACTATGATCTTTAAAATAAATTATAATATACATATATAATGAGTGTCGCATACCTCGAGATATTTGCATAGTATTGTTTTGTTTTATATATTTTTACATTTTGTTTCTTTTGAAAGGATGATATATTTGCATGTCCGCGAGAAGCGCGATGTATATATATAGTTAGGAAAAATAATAAAGTTAGAGTTTCTTTTGTCTGAAAAATTCTCATGTCTTGTAAAACTCGTTCTTTTAAAATAGAACATCACAATGAGAAATTATAAACAAAAAACATTCTTATTTTAAGACAACAGTAATCTCCCTATTCATTTAATAAAAGAGAGAGATCACAAGACAGGGAGAAATGTTTCTCTCATTTATAAACATTAGTATAAGTTTTGGGCAAGTTGCCCTTCTACAGGAGCAATACATCCAGGATATAGGTACAAGAAAGTAAGACCTAATCCAAATAAATTATTAGTGTGTGATAAAACAAGGTAATAAGACCAAATCCAAATAAATAAATAGTGTGTGACGTTTCGGTAACAGCATTGTTACCATCTTCAGACAAAAGTACTGATTGTAATACTTTTCTGTACTGTATATATAGTACTTTTGTCTGAAGATGGTAACAATGCTGTTACCGAAACGTCACACACTATTTATTTATTTGGATTTGGTCTTAATACCTTGTTTTATAATCTATAATCCAAATTGTGCCTTATCAATTAGTGTGTGATGTTCCGTTAACAGCATTTTAACAATCACCATTAATGTTTGTAATGATTTCTGATGATGGTAACAATGCTGTTACCGAAACGTCACACACTATTTATTTATTTGGATTTGGTCTTATTACCTTGTTTTATAATCTATAATCCAAATTGTGCCTCATCAATTAGTGTGTGATGTTTCGGTAACAGCATTGTTACCATCTTCAGACAAAAGTACTGATTGTAATACTTTTCTGTACTGTATATATAGTACTTTTGTCTGAAGATGGTAACAATGCTGTTACCGAAACGTCACACACTATTTATTTATTTGGATTTGGTCTTAATACCTTGTTTTATAATCTATAATCCAAATTGTGCCTTATCAATTAGTGTGTGATGTTCCGTTAACAGCATTTTAACAATCACCATTAATGTTTGTAATGATTTCTGATGATGGTAACAATGCTGTTACCGAAACGTCACACACTATTTATTTATTTGGATTTGGTCTTATTACCTTGTTTTATAATCTATAATCCAAATTGTGCCTTATCAATTAGTGTGTGATGTTCCGTTAACAGCATTTTAACAATCACCATTAATGTTTGTAATGATTTCTGATGATGGTAACAATGCTGTTACCGAAACGTCACACACTATTTATTTATTTGGATTTGGTCTTATTACCTTGTTTTATAATCTATAATCCAAATTGTGCCTCATCAATTAGTGTGTGATGTTCCGTTAACAGCATTTTAACAATCATCATTAATGATTGTTGAATCGAATTGGCTTTGGCCTCCTGGCAATAAGGAGGAATCACCGCCTAATTCTAATTTTAACGCTTGTTTTAATTATATGCTTCTTGACTCAGCGAGCTAACTATAACTCATTCAAACTTGAATAACTGCTATTGTCTCGTCTCACTAACTCTAATGACTCAACCACGTATACATTAATAACTCACTTTATTTTCTAAAATCAAGATTATATACATTTCTAAAATTTACATAATTTAACAATAATTAACAAAAGTAAATTCTAACAATTTTGCATATTTAAGGCTGGAACATACTCCCCCCGGCCGCTGAACCCTGGTTCAGATTTGAAGGGAAGCGGAGCCAACTTCGTAATAGGTCGTAGGTAGACTCCGGTAGCAGCCCGAACTTGGGCAACTCGCACCTTCTGGTCAGAGCCCGGATATACCTTGAGGATCCTGGCCAGACGCCACTGTAGAGGTGGAAGGTTATCTTCTTTATTAGCACTAACTGATTAGGCTTCAGATTGTCTTGTGACAACCTCCATTTATTTCTCTGTTGCAAAGAGTTGATGTACTCTCTTGTCCATCTTGACCAGAAACGAGTTCCTCAGACTTTGTACCAGATTCCATCTTGACCGTAAATCCACTCGCTCATAATTTTGCAATCCTGGGTCCTCAATCAGAGGGGAGCCAATCAAGAAATGTCCCGGAGTCAAAGCTCGAAGATCGTTAGGGTCGGGACTTAACTCTACTAACGGTCTTGAATTAAGGCAAGCCTCAACTTGACAGAGTAGTGTGATGAATTCCTCACTATTTAAAAGTGATGACTTTATTACCTTGCTCAGATGACCCTTTAAGCATTTGATGTTTGCCTCCCAAAGTCCTCCAAAGTGTGGAGCTGATGGAGGAATGAAATGCCACTCTATTAACTCTTCTGCTAAAAAGTCTTTAGTTTCCTTTGAATTCATTATTTTATATTGTTTCTTCATGAAGCTTTCGGTTCCTCTGAAGTTCGTTCCATTGTCTGAGTAAATTTTTGATGGTTTTCCTCTACGAGATATAAACCTCCTGAGAGCTGCAATGAATGAACTGGTCGAGAGACTAGTCACCATTTCCAAATGAATTGCCTTGACCGAAAAACACACAAAGAGAATCACATAGCATTTGATCGTCCCTTTCGATCTAGTCAGACTTGGTTTTAGTTCGTAAGGTCCTGCCAAATCGACTCCAGTCTTGGTAAACGGTCTTGATGGATTTACTCTATCAGCAGGCAAATTCCCCATAATTTGTACTGCAGTTTTTGCCCTGAATCTGAAGCAGGTTATACACTGTTTAATGATTCTTCTTACAATGTCTCTACCCCCCATGATCCAATAACTATTTCGTATGAGAGACAAGACCAGCTGTGGACCAGCATGCAAATATCTCGTGTGAAAATGAAGTATTATTAATTTGGTAAAGTGATGATTTTTCGGTAATAACAGTGGGAATTTTTGATCAGGGTTTACATTCGCGTACTTAATCCTACCCCCTACTCTTAACATCCCAGATGCATCTATAAAAGGATTAAGCTGCAAAATTCTACTTTTTCTTGAAGCATGTCCCGTATTTCTTAGATCCTGCATTTCTCTCCGAATTCGTCCTTCTGAATCCATCCAATAATCCTAATCACTGCATTTTCTAACTCCTTCTTCGACAATGTTCCAATTTCTCTTTTCTTCAGCGACACCCGACAGTTAGTGATGAATCTCAAACACCAGGCTATGATTCGCCTCGTCTTGATAAAAGTGGAATATTTTGTTACAACCTCTGGACAGACAAACTCGGGACTGGCAAGCTAAGGCTACTTTTTCTTCCTCATGGCATTCTCGGCCATAGCAATTATCCTGATTCTGAACAAAGTTGTTATCTTTCAACCAAGTCGGTCCTTGCCACCACAGTGTATGTCCAGATAACGCAGCAGGCATTATTCCCCTAGAGGCACAATCGGCGGGATTATCTTTCCCAGATACGTGACGCCATGAGTTTCTATCAGACAGTTGCTGTATTTTCACAACTCTATTGTGTATAAAGGTCTTCCATCTGTTAGGATCTGATTTGATCCAACTTAATGAGATCTGAGAGTCTGACCACAAATATGCCCTGCCAATATCAATCCTCAATGAATCAACAACAGATCTGTAGAGCTGAGACAGGAGGAGAGCCGCGCACAATTCCAATCTTGGTAGAGTTAGAGACTTACATGGGGCAACTCTGGTTTTTGCTGCAAGCATTGATATATGGACTTGTCCATCCAGAGAGACTGTTCTTAAGTAGCACACAGCCGAATAAGCTACACTTGATGCGTCACAAAATCCGTGGAGTTGAACATCTTGATCCTTTTCACATGCCCATACGTATCTTGGGATACTCAAATCCCCTAATTTTAGTAATTCGGCTCTAAAATTATTCCACTTTTCCTTGATGTCATTCGGAATATGCTCATCCCAGCCTGTCCCACCTCTCCATAACTCCTGCATTATTATTTTCAAAGCCACTGTAGTAGGTGAGAGGAAACCAAGTGGATCGAAAATCCTCGCAATATTGGAGAGAAGATCTCTCTTGGTAACAACTTCTTCAGGAAGAGTTATATTAACTCTAAACGTATCTTGTACATGATCCCATACAATTCCTAAAATCTTGGATATGGCTCCTTTCTCCAAGTTAATTTTCTTCTCTTCGTTCATTTCCTCAACATGAGACACTATCTCGTGGCAATTTGAATTCCACTTTCTTAAGTGAAACCCTCCCTTTTTCATTAAGTCCTTTAATTGGTCTATTAGTTCTTTGGCTTCAGCAATCGTTTGAGCTCCTGTTAGCAGATCATCGACATAGAAATCTTTCAAGGTCACCCTAGAAGCTTCAGGATAATTTTGGCCTTCATCTTCTGCTAACTGTTGTAATGTTCTCATTGCCAAAAATGGAGCCGAAGTTGTACCATAGGTAACAGTCAGTAGTCGATAGTCCACCACAGGCTCTTCTGGAGATGGTCTCCACAATATCCTCTGATAGTCCGCATCTTCTGGATGAATTCTTATCTGGCGGTACATCTTTTCTATATCAGCAGTTATGGCGACAGGATACGTTCTGAATCTGAGGAGAATGAAAAATACATCCTGTTGGATTTTTGGTCCCTTGTGCAAAAATTGATTTAAAGAAACATTATTTTCAGATTTAGCTGATGCATCAAACACAACTCTCATTTTTGTTGTAGTGGATTGCTCTCTAATTACTGGATGATGAGGCATGTAATAGCATCTGCACAATTCTCGCTTCACTTCTGCAATTGGGACCCTTTCCATGTGGTTTAAGTGTTCATATTCCTTCATGAATCCCCGGTATTGGTCATATAATTTCACATTCTTACACAATTTTCTTTCCAACAAAAGGAACCTTCTTAAAGCCTTTTCTCTTGATTCACCCAGAAGCGGTCGATGTTGTCTGAATGGCAATTTTACCCAATACCTTCCATGGCTATCTCTGCCATGGTTATTCGAAAATAACCTTTCACAATCTTCGTCCTGTGTACAAAGATCCGGTGACGGCACAGATTCAGTTTCCCAGAATCTTTTCAATACGAATTCTAGTTCTGGTTCAGATTGTAAACTCAGGTTACAGACTTCTGTATTACTCTCCGATGTTCCCATGAGTTTTCCTAGAAGTACCCAACCTAGTCTTGTATTAATAGCCATTGGCAATCCTTCTCCGAGAGATATAGAACCATTCAACATAAGTTCAGTGTATATATCTGCTCCCAATATCATATCTATTGGGGCTTGTATGTAGAACTCTGGGTCTGCCAATTTGAGGTTCTTCAAAGTTGGCCAATTAGGGTCTTTCAACCTGAAGTTCGGAATTTCTGAAGTGAGCACTCCCGTGACTACTGCCTCCACCGAGAATTCCTCAGAATTATTCAGTGGACAAAATGTCACACTTACTGTCGATGAAGAATGCTGCACTGGTGTGTTTCCAACCCCTATAATCATCCGATCTGATTTCCTTTGGACAAGTCCCAATCTTTCGCAGCATCCTTTTGTTATCATGGTGACTTGGGAACCGCTGTCCAGTAGGGCTCTGCAGGTGCATAACTTTCCGAGTCCATTTTTTATCTTGATTCTAGCAGTTGCGAGTAGTACGTGGCTATCATTGCAGTTTGCCTGTTGAGTATTAGTTAAATTGATAGCACTTTCATGTTCCTTCGGAGTTGTGTTCTCAACTTGGGCCGAAGCGCCTTCCGTGCTCGGTTTATCATAATGAATCATCGTGTGGTGCTTCCCCTTGCATACTTTGCATCGTTGGTTCAGCCTACAATTCCATGAGAAATGGCCTTTCCTCAAGCAATTGAAGCATACTTTATGACTCTTTACTACATTTAATTTTTCTTTTAAAGGCATTTTGCAAAATAAGTTGCACATGTATAGTGGATGATGCTTAGATTTGCATAATATGCAAGTGTCCGAACTCTCAATTAGCATCCCGTAGCTTTGGCATTTGGGAAATCTCGATCCGGTGGTTTTCTTCCTTTTTTGAACATTCCTTGACAGCACATGCTTCTCGCATGTCTGGAAATGAATGCTATGAACTTGTCATAAGATGGAAGAGTATTGTCCATTGACAGTTCCCAATCCAACCTTAGATTTTCACTCAACTTCTGCTGGAGGAAGTGCACCAGGATCACATCCACAAATTGATTTCTTTTCAATTCCAGCGTTTCTAAGTTTCTTATAGCTTCATTACAAACATCCATGAATTCATGGAGACACTTAGCCGATGGATTCTTAATTGCCCGGAGAGAAAAGATTTTTGACACCTGGGCATAAGCTAGCTCTCTCGGGTTATCATATCTTGATAACAGTGTACTCCATGCTTGGCCATAATTTTCACTTAGTAAAGGGAAACCCCTTATTAATCTGGCCGCTTCGCCTTTTACTGCAGAATTCAAATATTGTAACTTCTGTATATTAGTTAACCCTGGATGTGCATCGATGGTGGTGAGGAATAGCTCTTTGAAGTTGATCCAATTGCCCATATCTCCATCATATATCGGTAAGTCAAATTGAGGCAATTTTATATTTGCCTGAGAGCCATTTGGCTTTATGTCCGCCAGTTTGTCTTTGAGTTTTCTCTCATTTTCTATTTTACCCTCAAGCTTCCAATCTTGTTCATTGAACCATCATATGCCTCACTTTCTTTATCTATATCAACTTCATCCAAAGAAAACAGCTCGTCGTAGAGTTTCTCAATTTTTTCTTTGATCTCCTTTAATTCTTCACCCATTATTTCTAAGCGTATTGTTTCACCTGCCTCAATAATTGAATCCACAGTTTCATTAAATCCATCAATTCGCCTTATTTGGCAACTTAACTTTCTTTGGAGGATCCTTTCGTCTCGAGACATTTCGCAAATGTATTCTCGCTGAGTTTTTTCTTAAATTTCTTCTGTTTCAAATCCTAATCAGGCTCTTGAGGGACCATGGATCGAACTGGCTTTGGCCTCCTGGCAATAAGGAGGAATCACCGCCTAATTCTTATTTTAATGCTGGTTTTAATTATATGCTTCTTGACTCAGCGAGCTAACTATAACTCATTCAAACTTGAATAACTGCTATTGTCTCGTCTCACTAACTCTAATGACTCAACCACGTATACATTAATAACTCACTTTATTTTCTAAAATCAAGATTATATACATTTCTAAAATTTACATAATTTAACAATAATTAACAAAAGTAAATTCTAACAATTTTGCATATTTAAGGCTGGAACAATTGTAATGATTTCTGATGATGGTAACAATGCTTTTACCGAAACATCATACACAATTAATTTATTTGAATTAGGTCTTACTTTCTTGTATTTATAATCCAAATTGTGCTTTATCGCATCCAGGATATGTTGTACCCATAGAATGGTGACTTACCCAAAATATTGTAAACTAAAAGAAACTCTTATCCCCCTGTGACTTCTCTCCATGTCCAGTTGACTGTGTCAGGTCACTCCGCCCCCACAGTGACCCTCCATGTGTGGGACATTGGAGGCCAAGCTCTGTGTGGACAGATGTTGGACAAGTATATCTTGGGAGCTGATGTGGGTATCATTGTTCATCTTTCTTTATTTACTATTCTTTTAATATGGTGATAACATGCCATATATATACAGTAGAACCTCCCTGTAAAGGACAACACCTAATTGCAGAGCCAAATTGTTCCTTTAGGGAGAGATGTCCTCTTACCGGAGAGTTGCTAAATTGTAAAAATGGTAATTTTGCAAATGAAAACTGGCCTTTGTGGAGAGGTGTCTGCTAGCGGGGTGTCCGCTAAAGGAAGGTTTTAATGTATTAGAAATGGAAGCATTTATAACAGTGTTGTTATCATCTTTAGATGGTAACAACACTGTTACTGAAACATCACACACTATTTATTTATTTGGATTTGGTCTTATTACCTTGTGTTTATAATCTATAATCCAAATTGTGCCTTATCATTTATCTCAAGTACTCAATGGTGCAGACCATGATAGTCATAAAGTAAGTGTGCCACATGTCTACACATAATAGAAATCAGTATCCCCACATGTGTGAGTACAGGCTGTCATGCTGCTCTACGACATGTGCAACTACCACAGCTTCGAGAACCTCCATGATTGGCTGGCCGTGGTGAGACATGTGACGGCCACTAAGAAGTCTCCCCACCTCGCCCTGGTGGCTAACAAATGTAAGTCCTGGGTTAGCAAGCAGCTTGCTGAAAAGGAATCATCAGTTCTTCTTCTTCTTTCTTATCTCCACTCAATCATATTTAGGTATCAAGCTTGTAAGACTTTTGATGGTGTCTGCCGGGGAAGAGTAGAGCTCATCAATGGATAAGTCAATACAGTCAATAATATGTCTTGGGGTTGCAGGCTGAAAATTGCACTTAGTACATAGTGGGAAAACCTTGCAACCATTCTGGAAAGTCATTATCTGTAGATGACCAGACTTAAGTCTGGAAATAAAATGACTGTTGTTCTCTTGGGAGGACAGAACTGGTGCTTGTCCCTCCTGCTCTGTACCAGTCATATGCAGCATTAGATTTCCATTCCTGCAGGCATTGGGTTTTGAATCATGGGTTGGGAATCATCAGTTGAATTACACCTATGCTGTGCGGTGGCATATTTACATTGGAGCAATAGGAGATATTAAAGCTATAAAAACAAGGCCACAGATAATGTCAATTATAGGTGATGTACCTGTAACAGCATTGTTACCATCTTCTTTTTTAGGTTCTCTGCCCATGAGCATGTCCTGGTCTTCACAACACCACATTTATCTATCTTGAGTTCTCTTCTCTATATTTCTTCATAACTTCCACACAGCCCTTTAGCTGAAGTCCCTACTTCTTTCTTATCCCCACTCAATCATATTAGGGTATCAAGCTTGTAAAGCTTGAAATCATCATGACTGGGTGAAGTAGAATGCGTCTGCCTTTGTCATTAAGACTGGGAGCACTACTCAGTGGCAGGCCACTGACTTAGCTCCAAAAGAAATGGCCGCCTCTGACATGAGGAACAGACGCCATGTGCAGCCGCTCCTAACATGGACTACAAACGCTGCTCATCCTGTATCCCTGGATTAGGAGCCCTTACAGGGTACTATCAGCCGGGCCAGCTGAGCCCAGGTTTTTTAGTGAGCTTGTTACTGCTCCCCCTCCTCTTTTTTCATCCGAGCTTGGACAGTAAAGGTGGAAGCTTTAGCTGAAGTTCCTACTTCTTTCTATGCTATTCCATTTCTTTCCATTGTATTTGATGACAACTCCTTATCTAAAATCTTTACCCTAGTGACTGTCATGAAAGTGCTAATACCAATTCTTCTACCTAAACCCAGCATATGGTCTTTTATTTGGATTTTTTCCCTCACGTCTTCTTTCCATATATTTCCACTTTATATTAAAATCTCCTTAGCAACAACCACTTTTATAAAACATAAAAGGGCTCTAACTACTACACTCATGGAAAAAAACTTAAAGAAGTGGAGATTCTTTGATGTCACCAGTCATTCATTTTTCTTAAGAAGAAGAAAAAGACAGGCAATTTTGTTTATACTTGGTTATCTCGTGTGTCTTTAATAAACATCAATGTGTATTAAATATCTTACAGAGTTATTGTCTGAATCCCGATATACATGCTAAAAGGCACAACTTCCTTAAGTTTTGTCCATGAGTGTATAATAACCAACCTTCAGTGAAGGACCATCTCCAGGATATATATATATCCCTGTTTTATTTTAAACCTTCTTCTTGAAAAAAATTCTACTTCAACTAAACATTTGAGAAATGTAAACACATCAATGGCAGCTTTCAACAATCCCCTCTGTGTACAGAAAGCAGCTGTGACTGGCGCAGGTGACCTGGACTACATGAAGGTGGTGAAGTCGGAGAATCACAGACGGCTGGCCCACGAGTACCACATGTCACATCACTTCACCTCCGCCAAGACAGGAGATGGGGGTATGTCATCAATCATCCTTGTGTAGGACCAGAAATCTAAACAGCTAAATGTAGAAATAATGTTTATCATCTCCTGAATGTGCAACAAGTTTACACTCAACAAGTTTTATTCTACACTGTGGTGGTGGTGTCTTGTCCATGGAGTAGATCAGATCGGTCCATGCACCCTGATCACAATACCGGCCAACAAAGGTGTATTTTTTTCTGATTTTGTTGCTCCATGGAATGGGGGGGAGGGAGAGGGGGGGGGGGGTGTCATTGCCCTGTTAGTCAGTCACATTTCAGAGTTCCTTCCCCAAAACACATTATTGACTATATTGACTCATCCATTGATGAGCTCTACTCTTCCCCGGAAGACACCATCAAATGCCATTCCATTTCTTTCCATTGTATTTGATGACTACTTCCTATATAAAATCTTTACCCTAGTGACTGTCATGAAAGTGCTAATAGCAATTCTTCTACTTTCTTCTTCTTCTTTCTTATCTCCACACTGGGTGAAGTAGAATGCAGCTGCCTTTGTCATCAAGACTGGGAGCACTACTTAGTGGCAGGCCGACTTAGCTCCAAAAAATAAGGCCACCTCTGACATGAGGATATAAGAAATAAAGAAAAGAAGAAAAAGATTTCAGAGTTCCCTGTAGACCTTCACTGTTACCGTAGCGACTCGGGATTCACAAAGTCCCCAACTCTACACTGTAACACAAGGTAATAAGACCAAATCCAAATAAATAGTGTGTGACATTGCAATAACAATATTATTACCACCATCAGACAAAAGTATTCAATTAGAAAATAGAGAGAATATGATTTTAAGGGCTACTAACCAAAGTATATGATTTTCAAGTCCAAAAATGAGAAAATATATCACGGCATGTTTTAGATAGTTACTGTTATCAAGGGAGAGAGTGTATGTAAACAAGATAGCAGATAAGAAGAGATAGTGCTGTTACTGAACTTTATTTATTTGGATTTGGTCTTATTACCTTGTGTTTATAATCTATAATACACAAATTGTAACTTATCAGAAGGCACAAATGAAATGAAGTAATAATTTTTTTTTTGCTTATCCCTAGTACACGTGGTACAGGCCATGATAATCATGGTGGGTAGAAGTAGGCGACTGCTTTTTACTGTAAGCGCACCACATGTCTACACATGTGAAAAGCAGTTCGACTTTGCACTTACAAATGTGCCAGAGCACCGTTGGTTACTTGCACTCGCTGGTGGGGTTGGACTTTTGCAAGCATCGGGGGGCCATTGGAGCATTTTTTTTTAAATCAGAAAAAAAGTGTCCAATGCGGGAATCGAACCCGGGTCGTAGTGGTCGAAAACCAAACAGTTTAACCAGCCTTCCACCGACCCCCCTTGAAGTAATAATAAAAACAAGAATTTTAAAAAATAATAACTTCTTGATCTCAAAAGACAAGAATGACAATAGAAAGGTGGTGTTTTTTAATAATAAAAGAAAGGAAATGCTGAATGGGGGACTTAAGACAAGAGCTATTTATCATATCATAGCACAATGTTTACTGTACAAAATCTCTCTGAAATGTGTATTACACACACACACAGTCCAACTTCTTTAATTCAACACCCAAAGGGATAAGCATTTTTAATGAATCAGTCAGTATTGAATTAAAGTAGGTTGAAGTAAATAACCTGAGTGAGATTTTAAAAAATGGTTGAATTAAAGTTGGTGTTGAATTAAAGTAGGTGCTGAATTAAAGTAGGTGTTGAATTATAGTAGGTTAAACACAAGGTAATAAGACCAAATCCAAAAAAATAAATAGTGTGTGACGTTTTGGTAACAGCGTTGTTACCATCTTCAGACAAACCATGCTGTGGTAAAATTTCTCATTCAGTACTTTTGTCTGAAGATGGTAACAACGCTGTTACCAAAACGTCACACACTATTTATTTATTTGGATTTGGTCTTATTACCTTGTATTTATAATCTACTAGCCGAATGACCCGGGCAACGCCCGTGTTTTACCCGATTGAATGTTTTTATTCAAATACTATTTGTTACAATTATAAATTGGCGCCTTAAATAAATGCATATATTAGTTAATAACTATTGCCTTTGTGCTTTATCTGTCTATGTACTGTTGGCTTCCGTAGGCGTCTCTTACTGGGAAAAAGAAAGAGAGGATTCCATTTAGTTATTAACTAATATATGCATTTATTTAAGGAGCGACCCGCTCCAACACAATAGTTACAAAAACGAAAAAGCTAGTGGGAGGCATGATGGGAGGGGGGGGCAAAGGTGGCGTGATCGTAGCCGACCAATAGGAGGGCACCATTCCAAAAAAAAAAGCAAACGGTGACAGAGTTGATTAGGAGATGAAGAATGACGCTCATAACTGTATATAGAATAATCCAAATTTTGTGCCCTATATTATAGTTGGTTTAAAGATTATAAACACAAGGTAATAAGACCAAATCCAAATAAATAAATAGTGTGTGACGTTTTGGTAACAGCGTTGTTACCGAAACGTCACACACTATTTATTTATTTGGATTTGGTCTTATTACCTTGTTTTATAGTTAGTTTAAGTTAATAACCTGATTGGGATTTGAAAAAAATGGCTCAATTATAGTCAGTGTTAAATTATAGTCAGTTAAAGAGAGAGAGAGAGAGGTTATATGCTGTAGTTTTTCATAGATTCCACTGATTCTTTGATTCCACTCTACACAAAGGACTGTGTACAATAGTGTTATGTAGACAGAGGTATGTGGGCAGGTGGTCCAGTGTTTCCAGAAGGTAGCTGCGGAGCTGGTGGGAGTCCGGCTGCCTCACCTGGAGGGAGCAGCGGCTGTGGTCACCTACCAGCCCCATCAGTCTCCAGTGTTGGCTGGAGCGAGAATCCGCACTCCAACTTGTGCCCTGCACTGACAATAAATTGTTCTCACCCCTATCTACCCTCCATACATACATCTACAGTGCTTGTAGACCAACCCTCACAGGAATGACATCCTGGATTATGGTGCAATAATCAGCTAAAGCTGCATCCCTACACCCCATCATTCCATGAGATCAGACTCGTGAAGCATGAACTCATAGAATTCGTGTAATCTTTACACATGGGGATATAAGAAACAACAACATGACAACCTTTCTGATTAACATACCCATACCTCTATGAGCAACCATCCAACTTTGTAAAGCCAAAAATGACACAAGCTGACAAAATGCAACCTCAATTGAAAAACCACTCCCAAAGATACATCAGGGTTATCCATGTTTTTTTTTCTAGGTGGTCTATCATAGGAATTTCTACTGGTTCATTGAAATACAGAGTAATCCTCTGATGACAAAGACTCTGTAAACTTCCTGTGAGTGACCCCTCTGATTAATGACAACCTCCCAGAGAAACCAACAACCATTTTGTAAAAACCTGACGCAACTTTATCTCTAAGAAGACACAAGGTCATTTATCGGGTAGTGTATGAAAGTTAAAATATCGGGGGTTGGTGGAAGGATGGTCTAAACTCTTGGTTTTCAACCGCTATAGCCCGCATTGGACACTTTTTTTCTGATTTAAAAAAATTCTCCAATGACCCCCCAATTCTTGCAAAAGACCAACCCCACCAGTGAGTGCAAGTAACCAAACAGGGCTCTGGCACATTTGCAAGTGAAAAGTCAAACTGCTTTTCACATGTGTAGATATGTGGTGCACTTACAGTAAAAGTAGTTGCCTTCTTCTACCCACCATGATTATCATGGCCTGTACCACATGTACTAGGGATAAACAGAAAAAAAAAAGTTTAAAATATCAAGAACACCTTAAATAAAAAGCATATTAATTTCAGTAGAACCTCCATTAGAGGACACAAAGGACAATTTTTAACATTATCATTTTTACAAAATTACTTTTATGAACAAAACTTAAAGAAGTTGTACCTATTAGCATGTATAGAAGAAGAAAATCCTGTACATATTCTAACGGACTGTCGACTTGTAGAGGACTTGAGAGTCAAAAATCAAATAAATATAAATTGTCTAAATCAAATAGTTAATAATAGATATATGTATAATAATTTTAATAGATTTTGTAGAATGTTTTTTAGTAATAGATAGCCTGGGCTGTAATAACTGACATATAATTATATGCTGTAAATAGCTCTAAATTTCTGTTCTTATCTGTGATGTTCACTAATATTCATTATAGGGTAATTAAATCGTTAACAAACTGACAAATATGTTAATAATTTCTATTATAATAACTAAAATCATATTAATAATTACTGTAAATAAGCTCCCAAACTTGTTTATGCATGCAAATATCCAAGACGGATATCGCGTGCTTTGTAAATGATAATAAATAAATGTATATCGGGATTCAGACAATAACTCTGAAAGATATTACATTGACCTTTATTGAAGACACACGAGATAGCCAAGTATGAACCAAATTGTTTCTATCTCCTTCAAAAAAATAGACAACTGGCGACATTACTTTCCACTTCCTTAAGTTTTGTTTGTGAGTTTAGATACTAAAATACAACTAGGTCTCCTTTAGAGAGAAGATGTTTTTTTTTGTTGCCTTTTTTGCATATTGTTGTTTCTTATCCCCTTGTGTAAAGATTACATAAATTCTACGAGTTCATGCTCCTCGAGCTTGATCTCATGGAATGGGGTGTAGGGGTGCAGCTTTCAATGATCATGGCACCATGATCCTGGCACACTTTGGTAAAAGTCTGACTTTGCCTGCATATTTTCTAACTACCATAAACCTGTCTTAATCAGGAACCTGTGTTATCCAACCATATTATTTATCTTGAGTAGACTCTTAAAAAAATAAGTCTTACTATGAGTTCTATGTATAATACTAAATTTAAAATATTTCAAAAGTTAGGAGGAATCTAGAAATTCTATTATCTTTAATCTAATAGATCTTAAACTCAATTGTGTAATTCCAATCTGTGAAAGTGAAATCATTAATATTCAAAACAAAATGTGCATTTATCTATTTTGATATGAAATAAAATTTTATCTTCTAGAAGATAATAATTCATTGATAAAAGTTTATTGTAAAGATAACAAAAGGGAAAGTGGAATGTTCTTGTATCAGATTCCTAAAACATTTCCATAGACAACATGGTTCTCTGAAGACTTCGTTGTAAGAACCTCTTTTATAACATGGTTCTAACATCAGGATTCTAAAGTCAAAAACTTGTCCAAAATGTAGCTAATCCCCTGCAGCTCCAGAATACACTTTGGCTTGCATTAGATGCACTAAACAGGACCTTTGGGAGAAGCCGCTTGAATAATCTTTGCACGGGGGAATAAGAAACAACAACACTGTTAAACAGGGTCTTTAGGGGAGGCAGCTGCTTATCATCAAACAGCTCAAGAGCTAATGGAATTTGTATAATATTGGCACAAGGGGATAAGAAATAACATTGTTATAAAATAAAGTCTTAATCCCGATTGATGTTGAAATAAGGCTTGACTGTATATACAGTAGAACCTCTATGAGAGAGGATATATTTTTCTCCAAAGGTGAGTTTTTATCATCAAAATCAATATTTATACCAATTAACTATTGATGAACTATATTTATACCAATTAACTCCCTTGGCAGAGCTGACTGCTATAGGGCGCGTCCCCAGGTGGCGGATAGGGGAACGACCTTCAGATATGAAGGCCAGCTGCGAAACAAGCAGAATAACTCTGACAAATAAGCAGTCGCGGACCAACAGCAGCATTGTTAGAAAAGAGGAGGAGACCTCTTTAAAAATCCTGACTTCAACTGACCCGGTTGATGGACCTCAGCAAGGGTCCCACTCCAGGGATACGGAGGAGCTGTGTCTGTACTCATGTTAGAGTCGGCAGCAAAGGCGTCTGCTTCCATGTTAGGAATGGCCTCAAACTACAGGCAAAGTCAGACTTTCACCAAAGTGTGCATGGATCATGGTGCCATGATCAACGAAAGCTGCACCCCTATACCCCATTCCATGAGGCCTTTGGGAGAGGCTGCTGCTCATCATAAAACAGCTCGAGGAGCATGAACTCATGGAATTCGTGTAATCTTTACACAAGGGGATAAGAGACAACAACAACAACATACCATTTAACTACTCTCTGGTAAGAAGGCATTTCTCTCTCTAAAGGAAACTTTGACTTTACAATTGGATATTGGATATATTAAGTATTTGTATAAAGATTACACAAATTCCTTAAGTCCATGCTCCTCAAGCTGTTTTATGATAAGCATTTATTTATATTCATTGATCATAGCACCATGTTCCAGGCAAACTTTGATGAAAGTTGGATATCCTTTACCGAAAGGTTGTTGCTAATTTATTCTGATAAAATCAGATGATCTCCAACAAGAGTTTCAGATTTTCTAGGCGATGGACAATGCAGCATAGGTTGAGACAGAAGAAACCTTCAAGTATAGAGGGAAAGGAGGATGTTGGTTTGGGGACCTGGAAGTATTGTTCTGTAGCAAACAGAAAAGTTCTACTGTAGAGCTTTCAGTTTTGTTGAAAAAAAAAAAGGCTTATATATATTTAAAAAAAAAAAAAAAAAGCCATATCCTTACCACTCACATGATCATTTTAGATGGCTTATCTATTGTTCTAGTGGAACAAAAATCAACAAGACGTTGATAGATTCTTGTTCTATGAGAATTGACTAACCCAATTTGTGGATAAATCAAGAAAAGCCAACCACATACGTGTTTCGGGCTGTTGGCGCTCATACAGGATTATAAACCCATGGTAATAAGACCAAATCCAAATAAATAAATACTGTGTGATGTTTCTGTAACAGTGTTGTTACCATCTTCAGACAAAAGTACTGAATGAGAAATTTTACCACAGCATGTTTTAAATAGTTACTGTTATCAAGTGTGTAAACAAGATAGCAGATAAGAAGAAGATAGTTTTCTAAGAATAATATTTTAGGGGTCTTAGAAAAATATCTTCTTCTTATCTGCTATCTTGTTTACACACTTGATAACAGTAACTATTTAAACCATGCTGTGGTAAAATTTCTCATTCAGTACTTTTGTCTGAAGATGGTAACAACGCTGTTACCGAAACGTCACACACTATTTATTTATTTTAATTTGGTCTTATTACCTTGAGGTTCTACTTGAGATCAAAATAATATAAATTAGTATAATATATCACAATGATATATCAATTCTAGATTATAAACACAAGGTAATAAGACCAAATCCAAATAAATAATAGTGTGTGACGTTTCGGTAACAGTGTTGTTACCAAAACCTCGCACATTAATTATTTATTTGGAAATTCAATACTTTTGTCTGAAGATGGTAACAACACTGTTACTGAAACATCACACACTAATTATTTATTTGGATTAAGTCTTATTACCTTGTATTTATAATAAATCATACTTCAACCATAAGTTATTGTTTTACAAAAAAAAAAAATAAAAAGGAGGGTGTTGATGATAATGTGGAATAAAATTAAAAATTAAAAAAACACAACAACCAAATAACATAATAACATAAATCTCTTCTTTTTTTTTTTCTTTAATTTCATATAATAAAAATACAAGATTTTTTTTTCTTTTAATTCATACTTTTCAAACATCTATACAATATCACCTTTTTTTTCTTCAATATTCCATAACTCTTCTCTCTCATTATATTTTAATTAACAATTTTAATATTGTCAATCGTTAGTTGTAAAACCAATTGTACTGTAATTACATTAACAAATACTGGGGGGGGGGGTTGGATAGGGGGTAAAAAAAGCTGTTGTTGTTGGAGATATGAAATGGGTAGAAATAGATTGAGAGAAAAAAAAAAACAAATTTTAAAAAAATACAGGGAAAAAAACAAACAAATATATCTATTTTTTTAAAATCTTACTTAAAAAAAAAAAAAAAACTTCTCTCAACAAGAAACCTAAAAAAAAGAAAATTAAAAAAAACCTAAGTTATAACAAAAAAAGAAATTTTTTCCTAAAAATATAATTATTTACAAAAATTTTTTAAATTAATTTATTTATATAATTTTTTTATATAAAAACAAATTCTTTTATTTATAGACAAGAAGGACTTAGGTCAATTAATGTAAATATACATTTTTTTTTATCCTTTAAAATTTTTGAATAGAGTTGGACTTAGAGAAATGGGAAGAAAAATATATAATAGGAGAGAGAAAGAGAGAGAGGTAACAAAAACAACATAAGTTTTAAGGTCTTACAAGCAAAACATAAAAACATAGGACTTTCTAACAATTATAACAATAATTATCTGTAATTTATATATACTTTTGTTATATATAGTGTGGATACTGAATTATTAAACTAAAAAAAAAAATGGCAAAGGAAAAAGTGAAAAAGTTTTAAATAACAAAAGAAAAAGATTATTCAAGATAATTGAAAAAAAAAAAAAAGAGGGGGGGGGGGGGGGGAAGTTTGGGTGGGATGAGGAATTGCACGATATTTTCTGAATAAAAATAAGGGTGAAGACGGAATTTACATAATTTATAGAAATTTGCATAAACAAAGGATTCTGTGGAAAATAATAACAAGGTTAGAAATTAGAAAGAGGAAGGAAAATATGTAAATAAACAACATAATTTATGTAAACAATAGGAATCTTATGTAAACAAAAGGTTTCTGGAGAAATAAACAGGGTAAGAATTTCACATAAAGAGCAGAAACTATGTAAACAAAAGGATTACATGCAAATAAAAGGTTCTGGAGAAATAAGACAGGGTTAGAATTTCAGATAAAGAGAAGAAACTATGTAAACAAAAGGATTATATGCAAATAAAAGGTTTTGGAGAAATAAGACAGGGTTAGAATTTCAGATAAAGAGAAGAAACTATGTAAACAAGGATTATATGCAAATAAAAGGTTCTGGAGAAATGGACAGGTTAGAATGCCAAATAAAAGAGTATAAACAAAAAGGAATCTATGCAAATAAAAGGTTTTGGAGAAATTGACAGGGTTAGAATTTCAGATAAAGAGAAGAAACAATATAAACAAAAGGAATATTATGCAAACAAAAAGTTCTGTGGCAATGAAAGGGCTAGAAAGAAGGAACAGAAGTGAAAGGGGAGTGGGGGGAGAATAACAATAGTGTGGTCAAGGGTCAATATATAATAAATAAATGAAAAAACAATGGGTTAAACAGCTGTCTGTACAACAGGATAGACAAGGAACAGGTGTAGATATGGCCGGAAGTTGAGCCTATGTAGGTATCTCTATATTGTTGAGTGCTAGTCCAGTGCTTCGGCCTGCCAGTTCAGAGAGAGAGTCGTCTGTGTATGTACTGAAACACAAGCACATTTCAAGTTAGACAAGTACTATAGACACCAGCTGCTGATAGACACATGTGAATCTGTCCTAAAACTGATGTGTCCCTTAAATTATTCTCCTTGATGGCGATCAACCATTGTTATCCATTCACTAAGGATTATTTATATGGGGGAAATAACAGATTGTTGTTTCCCTTTCCACATCCATATGTGATTGAAATAACCAAGAACCTCTTCAAAAGAGCATTGCAAAATCTGTAAACCAGCTGCTCCCAACAAATATCTGTCACAGTATCTCAGGTTGGAATTCCTTAAAATGAATTGGCAGATTATCTGACAAAATCTGAAGCTCTTTGCAAACCTGAGGTCAGACAATCTACCACCCTATTAGACAAAAGAGACCTTCTCCGTACCCTGCCAGTAAGAATGGAAATCTGCTGCTACATCTGACTGGTACAGAGCAGGAGGGACAAGCATCAATTCTGTCCTACCAAGAGAACAGGAGTCCTTGATTTCCAGACTTAAGTCTGGTCATCTATGGACAACGACTTACCAGAATGGTTGCAAGGTTTTCCCACTATGTTCGAAGAGCAACACTTAACTTGCAACCCCAAACCACATTATTGACTGTATTGACTCATCCATTGATGAGCTCTACTTATCCCCAGCAGACACAATCAACAAGCTTTACAAGTTTGATACCCTGATATGATTGAGTGGAGATAAGAAAGAAGAAGATATGCTATTGACTAATTAGTAGGTCCATCCACCTTTAGAAGCTGTTTCCAAGGGCTCCTTCTGGCTTAAGTCACTCTACTCTTCTGTCACTCTTACAGCCTCCCATGAGAGATCACATAAAACATGGATAAACCTGGTCTTTCCTAGATGGTAACCCTCTTCAGAGACTCTTTAGTAAGAGTTAATGCTTGAAGCTTCCTGAAAATGATAAGGTACAATTTGGATTATAGATCAGAAACACAAGGTAATAAAACCATATAAATAAATAGTGGATAATGAATTAATTATTGGTAATAGTGTTGTTACCGAAACATCATACACTATTTATTTATAAACACAAGGTAATAAGACCAAATCCAAATAAATAGTGTGTGACGTTTCGGTAACAGCGTTGTTACCATCTATTTATTTATATTTGGTCTTATTATCTTGTGCTTCCTGAAAATATCTAATAAAGAAGAACATTGCACAGGTTCAAAGATTCCTCATGACTAGGCCAGAGTCTCCGATGAGAGAGAGCTTACTTCCAGGAGAAACCATGACCATGATTTTAGGTTATAGAATCTCATAGGGCTGAAACAGTTTGTTTTGACTTGCACATTCTGAATCTACTCTGTATCTTTGATGGCAGTAATATATAACCAATATTTATATAGATCTAATCTCTCTCAATGCTGTAAAAAAATACACAAATGAAATTTATAAAAAGAATGAAAAAAAAGTTTGAAGGAATTGCCGGGATGAAAAAAAAAAGAATCGCTGGACATAAAAAGTCAGGATGGATGGGAAATCAATAATGGCCGACCTTGGTTTTGCCGTCAACAGGACTACACACTGTACTGATTAGATTGTACCACTACTAAATAAATGGAACCACCAACAAATTATACAGAATTTATACATTTGAAAGGTATCAAAAGAAAATAAGACCTAATCCAAATAATTTATTAGTGTGTGACGTTTCGGCAACAACATTGTCACCGATTCTTGCCGAAATGTCACACACTAATAAATTATTTGGATTAGGTCTTATTTTTTTTTATTATAATCTATAATCCAAATTGTGCTTTATCAGGAAATGTATCAGTTCAACACTGGGATTTTAATAGAGCTTATTGAAAAAAAAAAACGTCAAAAGCTTTTTTTTTTTTTAATCTATAAAAAATGAGGGTATATTTTCACGAACACACAAGCTCTTCAATGGACCAATCTTTCAATAAGAACTCATGAGATGACAAGTTTTATATACAGTAAAACCTAGCTAATATGAACTTGGAAATATAGCGAACCTTCTCTTAAAACAAACTTGTGGTAATCCCCAATTCCATTCCATTGAAAATATCATTGTTATAAGAAACTTTTCAATTTTTAAAATAACAAAATACCCCTATAATGAACCAATTTTGAGTCCCAAAATAATAAATTTATTTAAAATACTAGGCTTATAATGAACTTAAGCTTTATAACAAGAGGTTGGTGGACAAGTAGGTAACACCCTCGATTCCCAACAGTCATGAACCGGGATTGAATCCCGCGTTAACATTTTGTTTAATATGTGAATAACCTTCACATATTATTCATTGTTGCAATTATCATAAACTAGGTTGTTCTTGTTGAGATGTAGCTAATAAAGTGTTTTTGGAATAAGAACAAGAAGCTTTATAACAATAGTGAATAACTGGTTAAATTATATGCCACCTTTAGAAGTATGCAATCCCAGCCAAAAGCTGTGTCTGAATCCATGTCAGGGTTGGCATTCAAGGTGTCTGTATTTCATGTTAGGGACAACCTTATCTTTTCAGGATGCCTGAATGACCAATTTTTTGGTCATTGAGGTACAGCTTGCACCACGCTGATGAGGGCCAACAGCCAGAAACGCATCCGTGGTTAGCTTTTCTTGATTAATCAAGAATGGGTATTTGGCCAATTCTAGAATAATTAAAAATCAACGAGAATAGTTGATATTTATTCTGATAGATGGCGCAAGCCATCAGCAACTTTCAGTTGCACGATAAGGAGATGCCTTTTTCTTAACCTTATCTAAAGTTAAGTTGGACAGATTTAGATC